>JAJIBD010009261.1:0-77843 GCA_021461705.1 Cryptotis parvus
ACTATGATGTCTCCAATGGGAATAGCCAGTCTGTAGATGGTGCTAGGAAGTCTCCAGTGGGAACAGCCAGTCTGTAGATGGTGCTAGGATGTCTCCCATGGGAACAGCCAGTCTGTAGATGGTGCTAGGATGTCTCCAATAGGAACAGCCAGTCTGTAGATGGTGCTAGGATGTCTCCCATGGGAATAGCCAGTCTGTAGATGGAGACTTACAGACATGGGGCAGAGCTGCTACTTGCTCTCCCTGTGCCCAGCAGCTCACAAGGCGCCCGGGAGGGATGGCGGGTTCTAGCCCTGGCCCACCACCCCAGCAGAGCCGCACAACAAGCCAGATGACCCCCTCACTCCTCCGGGCTGCCATTTTCCACATCCAGACTTCCCTCTCATCAGAACTCCACCCAGCGACAGCCTATCACAGCCCGGATCATCGACATCCACCCTGCAGCAGTTTTTTTTCAATTCGCCCAGGTATGCTGATCCAGAGACTTACAGACATGGAGCAGAGCTGCTACTTGCTCTCCCTGTGGCCAGCTGTTCACGAGGCACCCGGGAGGGATGGTGGGTTCTAGCCCTAGCCCACCACCCCAGCAGAGCCGCACAACAAGCCAGATGACCCCCCCACTCCACTGAGCCGCCATTTTCCACATCCAGACTTCCCTCTCATCAGAACTCCACCCAGCAGATGAGCCTATCACAGCCTGTCTCGTGCGCACACGGTTCATCTATAAATGCTATATTTAGAGGTGACTACAAGGGTATGCCACCTGCATGGCAAGCCTGGCAAGCTGCCCTGTTTTATTTGATATACCAAATACCAGTAACAATTATATTAGTTCATTCCCATGGCCTAATATAATGGTTTGAGGCTCTTTATGTTCCTGGAGTGAGCAGATGCCCTTGGGCTCTACTAGCATGAGACAGGACATATGGAGATATTACTGGTGCCCGCTCGAGCAAATAGATGATCCAAGGGAGGATAGTGATAGGATAGTGATAGATGCAGCTAGGATGTCTTCCATGGGAATAGCCAGTCTGCAGATGGAGCTAGGTCGTCTCCAGTGGGAACAGCTTGTCTGTAGATGGAGCTAGAAGTCTCTGATGGAATACGTAGTCTGGAGCCTTCATTGTCTTAATTGATAATAAACCCAACTACCTTTCACTCCACAAATAGACTAGTAAAGCAAGTTTTCTTATTTATAAGCATCTTCAAAGTCTGTTAATATTTATGAGCAAATGTCCACAGAGAAGCAAAAAGAACCCCCCCCACACACCCTTCTTTTGTTATTACTGTTGTGATGAGTAGGGTCTGCAGTATTGGCACATCTAGTTGTGGGGCTCACTGGGAAGATGACACAAAGGTGGCGGTGCTCCACATCTCAGCGCAGTGCTCACCAGAGGTCACACCCCTTTAACTGTGGCACATACATACTTCCTGGTAATGCTTGCTGGGTTGACTAAGGTGCACACATGTGCTTGTGTGGCCTGGTCTCACCTTCTGGTCATGGTGCTCAAGTATCTTTTCTAGCTGCAGTACCTGCTGAGGGGTGCACCCTTCTTTAATTACAGTGCTCACACAACAAATACTGTAGCGAGTCACTTGCAGCTCTAGGGATGTCAGCCAGTCTAGTTGCCAGGCATTTTTAAAAAAAAAAAAAAAGAGTTAGGTTCAGCGTATACAGTGACAATGGGGACTGAACTTCTACCCAAGGCAGCACTCCAAGCTACTGAACTCAATCTCAGGTCCCAAACAGAAAAGATCTCAAGTTAATTGTACTGTATCTTAACACAAGTTACTTTCAAGTATGTAAACAATAACAGAAGAACAGCTTAGGTCATCCAGAGGTCGGCAAGAAAAGCCGAGTCCTCAAGTTCACTGTTCAAACACTGGTTGGTATTCTGGCTTGTATTCGAAAAGCTCCTCCTGGGAAAGTTTAAATGGATGAGTAAGGAATCTCTAAATTAATGCTACGTTTTCCCATTTCACACACCAATACAAAGATCATCTTAAAATAGGATTTTCTTTTGGGGGTAGGGAGTTTGGGGAACACATCCAAAGGTCCTCAGCGACTACTGCCCGCTGTGCTTGGGGGTACTATGTGGTGGTCAGGATTATACCTGGCCTACTGGCCTATCTCTCAGGCCCAAAAATTTAACTATGGACTTTTCTAAACAGCAAAAAATGCTCGGCTTTGTTTGTATCCATATTTATAGACACTGAAAGATTTTTGTCTACTTGTTTGGCTTTTTTTTTTTTTGCTATTTGTGTTTTGTTTAGTTTGCAGCATCTCTGTGATTTACTTTACATATGGCAAAAGCACTGAGGATCCTGCATGTGTCTGAACGAAAACCTACACATCTGACTTCAAGAAAGCCAATGTTTTCCTGAAGACAGATTCCAGCTATGAAGCGTCTACATTTGTGTGCTGGAAACGGTAAAAGGGCAGTTTTCTGTGTTGCCAATGAGTCCAACAATTCACAGTAGCTTGAGCCTGAAAACAACTTCTCTAAGAAGGAAACTGCTACCTTCCAAGTTAGCTTAGCATGCTTGATGAAAGGGTACGATTTTACTCCATCCCTTATTTTCTGTCATCTTGTCCAGTAAAATTCTTCTCTGGGATTTCATAATCAAGCTTTTAGACAATCATTTTTAGCATGTATACTGTAATTTCTGGACATTAAAATTCTTTCTAAATTTTTCCATTCGTGATTAATAGAGAAATAATTTTGTTGGGCTATTCAATTGTACAATTTCTCCCTGAAATCCTGCAGAACATTTATAAGCACTTAATGGGGGGGAAACACACACACGTCCCACCAGGCTGTTCAGTCACTGTGGAGAATACTAAAATGAATGGAAAAAAAGCTCAGTCTTTAAAGTAGCCAGTCTAGAAAAGGAAAGAAAGCAAACTTAGGCGTATAGGGTTATTGTTAGAAAGATGATTCTCATGCATATTGAAATTCAAAGTTTGAGAAATCTATTTTCACCAAATACCACTAAAAATGGCAATAAATCAATAAATGTACTTGTTTAACAAAAAATCCCAGACTCACCACAAAGGTTCTCAGATTAGCTACTAAATTATATTTAAAATTTCCCTGTCCTGACACATCAATGAAGCATCCCTTGACATTAACTTTCGTTCAAAAAAAAAAAAAACTGATTCTAGAAAGAAATTGGAATCAGAATGTTTAAGATCAACTTATACCGCTAAAGCCGAGTAAGAATAAATATCCTGCCTACAATTTCAGAGGACAACTAGGAAAACAGGTGAATGTTTTTTAAATGCTTTAGAAATTTAACATTATATCAGTGTCCAACTTGTGACACTGGTATTATTTTCCTCAGTAAGGCCATATCAGTTTTGCTTTTTAAAAGGCAATGAATGGATTAACGCTGGTCAGATTTGGAAAAATCAACTTTCCAGAAAATTTATTGATGAGTATAATATTGATCAAAGTCTACACATCTCTCAGTTATCTGAAGATGGTGACAATATTTTAAAGAGTTTCAAAATTGATTTCATTTTCATAAAAGATAATCACCACATTCAAAGTCTTTTGTGCTTTTAGTTCAAGATTCACTGCATCATTGTCTTCCCGGTGTTCATCGATTTGCTCGAGCGGGCACCAATAACATCTCCATACGTCCTGTCACTAGTACAGTCCAAGGGCATCTGCTTGCTCCAGGGACAGGAAGAGCCTCAAACCATTCTAAAGGTCATGGAATTGAGGTCCATAATTGTTACTAGTTTTTGGAATAACAAATAAAACATGGGTAGCTTGCCAGGCTCTGCCGTGTAGGTGGTATACTCTCAGTAGAAGGGTCTCATCTCAAGCATTTACTGATGAAACTTAAAGGGAAAGATCAGGTTTTCTCTTAGATGGAGCTCTGAGGAACTATGGAGTCTGAATGTTGAGAATGACTGACTGCATGATGTGTGGGTTGCTCTGGCTTCTTGCTAGGCTTACTAGGATGATGGGTATCAGTTAGAACCTGTCTAGAACTGTATACAGTATATAAATGTGAAAGATCCTGGGAAGGACTTTTATAGAATATTGCGCAACCACGCACCAATGGAGCGGTAGGTCTGTCGTGGGTGGGTCTCTCATCTGGGGTAGCTGGCATGGAGGTGGAAGAAAGGGCAGAGTTCAAGATTAAGTTTTTCTTTTATCTATGCATATATATTGATAGTACCTATAACTAGGTCATTCTGTTTATCCTCTACTAATGCACCATAATACAAAATATACTTCGTCTTTCCCAACAAAGTAGATTGTTTTCCCTCTTTTGCTGCCGCAAATATCTCAATGATCACATGAGTGTTCTCCAGGTTAAAGTAATCTCTAGAGACCAGAGAGCTATCGAACATGGGATGATCAGTTTACCTGCTACAGGAAAAGGTTCTTTAGGATGGTTATGCCAATTTATATCCACATAAAAAGTGAATGATACATATTGACTTCCCACATCCCCTCCAAATTAGTATTTACAATTATATCTGTAAGATTTAAAGGGGGGTGGGGAGTGAGGGCGGTGTTTTTGTCTTTTTGGTGGCACCAGGGATCACACTCAGGACAAATGGAACACAGGAGATTTTGAATTTATGACCACACATTTGCAAGGCCGCAAAGCAGGGACTCTCGTGCTCTTCCTAAAAAGAAAGAAGGGACTAAGAAAGCAGGGACTCTCGTGCTCTTCCTAGTCCTAAAAAACTCTATTTCACTAGCATTTCTCAAACAATTACTGGGAGTTCTCTGCCATTCGGGTTTCCAGTCTGGCGAATTACCACAATAGCTCCCAATTTTTCCACTGTTTTTCTTTTTCTTATTGATTTATAAAAGTTAACATAATCTAGATTTTAATCTCTTAGGATACAAGCTATTTCCAGTAATGCTACCTGAAAATGCAGTTACAATGAATTTAAAATAGACCAAAGTCTGGTGGGATTGGTGCTAAATGATGAATCTTTCCAGCAACTGTACTGTGAAAAGTTTGTACATTGTAAATCACGGTGTTTAAAATAAATAATTTAATTTAAAAAAAAGTAGACCAAAGTCATTCCTCTGCTAAGACTACAACAACGGCATGGGTAAATCCATAGTTTACACATCTAGTCAAGACTATGGTTAAGAATGGATCAGGAGGTATTGCCAGTGGGTGGAATCTATACCAAGTGTGTGGAAGTCAGAGGTTAAGTAAGACAGAGAAGGGACCAGTGTGCTAATAATTATTGGAAATGATAATACCAGCCTAGAGCTAAGCATTGAATGTAGGCAAAGGAATATACATGATAAATCACTTGATCACGTGACATCCCGTTATTCATCGATTTGCTCAAGCGGGCGCCAGTAATATTTCCATTTGACCCTATCACATGCCAGTGTAGCCCAATGGCATCTGGTTGCTTCAAGAATACAAAGAGCCTCAAACCGTTCATTCAGGGTCTTGACGAAGAAGTCTGACCATCTTGTAGGTGGGCGGCCATGTGATCTTTTGACATCCCGTGGGATCCAGGCCGTACGGCTCTAGTCCAGCGGTTGTCTCCAAATTGCACTACATGTCCAGCCCATCTGATTTTCGATGCCTTGGCAAACGAGACAGCATCCCTGATTCTGAAGCGGCGACAGAGGTCGGAACTCCAGATTCCTTCTCTCACTTGAGTGAGGCTTGATATTCCAAGCATAGCTCTCTCGATTCCTCTTTGGGAGACCCAAATAGCATTCTCATCCTGCTTCGTAGGGCCCAGGTCTCTGAGGCGTATGTTAATGCAGAGAGAATGGTGGGGTTGAAGAGATGTGCCCGGAGCCGGAGATTCTTTGTCTTTTTTAGCTATTTCTTCTGATGATTTTGAAGGCATTCCATGCTGCTCCCCTTTTGAAGGCATTCCATGCTGCTCTTTTTTTTTAACCTGGCTCTACTCAGGAATTTCCTCTGGCTTCGCTCTCTCTCTTATTATATACATGATAAATGTCTATCCTAAATATGTATTGCAAGCCATAATGTGAGAAGGGGAGAGGAGAGAGGGAGAGAGAGAGAGAGAGAGAGAGAGAGAGAGAGAGAGAGAGAGAGAGAGAGAGAGAGAGGAGTTAAAGTACCCATAGAGGCAGGCTGGGGGAAGGAGGAGGGAATCAGGGGACATTGGTGATGGGAAATGTGCATTGGTGAAGGGATGGGTGCTGGAACACTGTATGACTGAAACCTAATTATGAACAGTTTTATAGTTGTTTATCTCACAGTGGTCTAATAATTTTTTTAAATGTGGTTAAGAAATGAGTCCTTTAGTCTACTGCTCTGCTGTCTTTAACACCCAGCCTTAAACTTCACTGTTGCAAGGCAGCTTTTGTAGCTATCAACATTATATCCACATCACATCTCAGATGGGAAAAATCAAAAAGAGGATCACATTCCACATTCAGGAAATAAAATGCTTTCCGGAAACACTATGCTTATCGCACTGCCCACAAACCGGAGACCTCTGAAGACCAACAAATGAGATATTTATTTTGGAATGGTTTAAGATCAGGGTAGTATTAGTGGTAGTATTAGTAAAGAAAGGAGAAAGAAAAAGACAGGAAACTATCAATGTCTATCAAACTTATTCACTCAACCCTTATTTGATCACTGACCTTTTTTTACTATAGTTGTATTCAAATGTATTTTAAAAGTCAATTTGTCAATCCTTTTAGCAGTTGTGCTTCCAAATCCAAGAGTGTATTTATTTTCTTCTGAAAATCTTCAAAGTGTGATTTTTCTGCCTTTAAATCTATATATAACATGCATCTAAAACACATAAGTAATGAATTTTTGTACCATACAATAGATGAAATTGGTTTAATTGAAATGAAATTTCGCCTTCCCCCACATGGGCAATTAATGAATGTACCAGTTCCCATAACTTAGATCACTATTATCACTTCTTGTATCACTTGTCTTCCCGTTGTTCACCAATTTACTCAAGCGGGCCCAGTAACATCTCCATAAGTCTTGTCGTGTGCTAGCCCAAGGGCATCTGCTCACCCAGGAACACGAAGAACCTCAAACCATTCCTTCAGGTCATGGGAATAAGGTCTATAATTGTTACTGGCTTTTGGCATATCAAATACAACACGGGTAGCTTGCCAGGCTCTGCAATGCAGGTGGGATACTTTTGCAGTAGCCTCTCATCTCGTGCATTTATTGATGAACCGCAACAGGGAGAGATAAGCTTTTAAAATCTTAGGTGGAGCTCTGATGAGCTGTGGAGTCTGGATGCTGAATGTTGAAAACTATTTTGTCTCCACTATATGCTGTACTATTATAGCATACCGACCTAATACAGCATATCTCCTGGTTAGGTTTATCTGGAGTTCCTGGCCTTAAGATGGTTTCTATAAGATTAAGGTATACATCATTCCACATAATTTTTGTAAGTCACATGAACGCAGTGAGTTCAGGACTCTAAGTTTAAGAAGTGAGGATATATAGTACAGCATTTTGGCGCATAACTGGAATGCCTAATTTTGTTAGCCAGAATTTCTAGTTATGTCACTTTGCAGATTTGGGCCTTTATTTTAATAATATGTGAAATGGGAACAAAATTGTGCCTACTTCATAAACGGTTTTGCAGGAAATAGTGTGTAAAAAGTCGTAACAGAATGTTCAGTTCCATGGGAAGTGTTCAGCATGGCGGCTGCTTACAGTTACTGGTAACACTACCTCGACTTTGGGGGAAGGACTCTGTGGTGTTCACGGACCACTCCTCCCTCAAATGCTTGGGGTCACTCCTGGCGGTGCTCAGGAAGCTGTATGATGAGGAGGATCTAATGAGCACCTTTGTATGCACAGCAGTTTTTAGCCATTTTAGCATTTTAGCTTTCTTTAGTTGGGTGATCTCTGAGCTGGTAATATTACTATTTTTAAGAGAAGTCTTTCAATAATATTTTTTTAGGATTTTTTTTATAGAACAAAAAAGTTGAAATAAAAGTATATACCTTTACTTTTTCTTATTGAATTTCATTTTGGGGGTATATTGGGTTTGTTTTTATCAGTACTGTTTGGGGGCCAGGATTTTACTTAGGAAGGTACTAGAACACAGTTCTTAGAGCGCATTTTGGATTTTAGATGCATTTCATTAATTCTGCTCACTATATCTTTAATATATATAGGGTAGTTAGAACCACCACAGTATTGAGATGATGCCTGCAGAAACAATTGTGTTACAGGAAAAGTATACTCAAACCATGTGCGGTGTGGAGAAAGAGAGGGGTGACAGCGAGGTTAAGAGCTGATAAAGATGATGAACAGAATCAGACCGATATGCAGCAGACAGTGCACCTGCCTCGCATGCAGCTCACCTGGATTCCTTGCCCAGCATCCCCTAGGGTCGCTGAGCACCACCAGGAGTAATTTCTTAGAGCAAAGCTAAAAGTAACCCCTGAGCATTACCAGAGATGGTCCCCCACACCCCACCCCAAGAAAAGAACATGAGTAACATACTGAAGAGCAGGAACTAGAAGTCCCACTAGAAAATGGAGCAATATGTACTGACTGACTCACTGTCACCGCATGTGGCAGAAGTCCAAGGATCAATTCCTTTCCCATTGAGGCATCATGTCTTACAGCAGTAATTAAGATGAATATTTTAACAATACAATTTTACTATAGCACACCAAAGGACCAGTGGTGTTCCGCTGCTGTCTGTAGGTATCTTCTCATGGCCACTCTGATTTACGCAAACAAACAGAAATGCTGATCGTGAAGGACTGACTGAGCCTGTCAATAGAGTGAGCTTCAGTTAGTTATTCACGGACACCTCTTATTAAAATACAGTATATTTTTAGAGGGAAATCAAGTCTGAGTTTTTTTTTCATGGTTTCAGTCAACTGTGGAAAACTCATTATTATCAATATCTTGAGATAATGTGGAACTAAAGATAAGAGGAAGCCACTTTGGGTCAAGGAAAATATTAAAATCTAGGACTATGAATTATTTAGAACATAGTTACAAGTAGTACATTCCGCAGCAAAACTTGAAGGAGACAACAAATCTGTTCCTGGGCATTCACAGCTTGCACTGCCAACCTAAATGAAATATATTGAAATGAGCATAACAAGAGACCCAAGAATAAGCCCCAGGAAATAAGGAATCACGAATTAATGGTATGAACAAAAAACAGAAGGTGTTAAAAGAAAAAGGGATAGATACCAAAGTACTACTGCTGCTAGTAAAGGGAGATGGGAAAATCCCAAACAAAGAATAAACCCTCATCCCTTATCTATTCTAACTAGGAAAATAAGACTTGGGAGAAAAGAGTAACCAAAATTGCTGTGAAAAATGCCAAGTGAGAGTCACAGCAGTATCAGAATTAAGAAGCTTTTCTGAAAACAAAATTGAAGAAAACAGCCAGTAAATAACGGACCAGCAGTCATTATTTCACAATTATTTAAATTTCACTGAAGAATGAACACTCCCTACAACACAGGAATTGAGCTACACTCTGAGAAGTATGTAAGGTAAGACATGATCCTTGCTTCTGAAGTATTCCTGACCACAACAGAGACATAAGCATAATTATAAAGCAATGTGACAGGTCCACCACACTGGTAGACTCCGAGAGAAAAGAGAAACCAAATACTCTAAGGAGCAAGGGTGGTACAAGGAAAGTCCACTAGAATAACTATCTTTTTAACTGAACTCTGAAAGTCAACAGAAATTGGAAGAGTAAGAGAAGAAAAATCAGACAGGGGCAGTAGCAGACACAAAAACCCAAGCCAGGAAACTATATGGCAAGTCTGTAAAGAAGAGGGCTCATAGCTGAAATGTGAAATGAGGTTGCACTTTCAGTATCTGTATCGCAAACCACAATGCCCAATGAGAGAGAGACAGAGACAGAGACAGAGACAGAGAGAAGCAAAGTGCCTGCCCCTGGAGATACTCGTGGGGCGGGTTTAAGGAATGTAGTATTTGACAGGAGGGTAAAAGGGCATACAGGTGGTGGGAAACCTGCACCGGTGGAGGGATGGGTATTGGAACAGTGTGTGACTGAAACCCAATCGTGAACAGCCTTCTAAATGTATGGAACAGTGACTCAATAAAATAAATTTTTTTGAAAAAGAAAGAAATGAAATTGCAGAGATGCTGGAAAGAAAGGAAAAACATCCTTAAAAATGAATTTATGGGCTGGAGCGATAGCCTTGCACACGGCCGACCCGGGTTCGATCCCTACCATCCCATATGGTCCCCGAGCAATGCCAGGAGTAATTCCTGAGTGAAGAGCCAGGAGTAACTCCTGAGCATCGCTGGGTGTGACCCAACAAAAAAAAAATATTTATATGCAGACCAAGGAAAAGAACTAACTCTCCCCTGCTCAAAAGCTTCCTCTAAGTAAGTATGTGTATCATTTAATAGATGTAAGAAGAGCCAAAGTGCTCAAGGCAATGAAGAGCTATCTATGAACGCAGGGGCTGGAGTGATGGCTTGTATCACATGTCTTCCTGTTGTGCATCTATCTGCTCCAGCGGGTGCCAGTAACGTCTCCATTCATTGGGAATGAGGTCCCTTATTGTTACTGTTTTTGGCATATCGAATACACCATGGGTAGCTTGCCAGGTTCTGCCGTGGCACTGGGTTCACCCCAGGGAGCCCAGTCTTTTTCTATGTCAGACCATCAACCATCCAGGGCCCATGGGGCAGAGGTCTGGGCATAGAGAAGCCTGTGTCCTGTCTGCCACCTGCCAACGCTGCCGGGCACCGCAGCCACACCTGCAACACCTCAAGGGGCAGGGCTGGAGAGATAGTACAACCATAAAGGCACTGCCTTTCATGTTACCAACCCAGGTTTGATCCCAGCATCCCGTATGGTCCCATGAACCCAGCCAGGAGTGATCCCTGAGCACAGCCAGGTTTGCTCTCACCCACCAAAAATGAATGAATAAATGAGTGAATGAATGAATGAGTGAATGAGTGAATGAATGAGTGAGTGAGTGAATGAATGAGTGAATGAGTGAGTGAGTGAATGAATGAATAATGAATGAGATTTATGCTTCAACAGACAAGTTCTGATACAGACTGGGAGACTTCAACAGGCAACAATCACCATGTCTAAAAATAAGTTTCCATCACGACCACGATTCCTTTGTTTACCAAACGCGTAGGACATATGCTACACTAGACAGTACTAGGCACTGGGTACTCACGAACATACACTCTCTTCCAACTGATCTCTGAGGAAGTGATATTGACATCCTATGCTTATGTTTAATGCTAAATTGCCTCCTCCTGAGCACATTTTCTATTTTCAAAGCTTCCTTCTCTGAATTGTTTTTGAAGACTATTCTCCATATACCTCATTCTCTATGGATAGCACTCAGAACTCAATACAACTCACCTCCTCTTTCACCGGAGACCTGACTCAGTAATTTCAAGATTACTGTTTTTAAGCCATGGAGGTGTTTGACTACCGTTTGACTACCGTTAACTGAGAGTCACAGCAGTATCAGAATTGAGAATGCAAACTCAGGGGCCGGCCCAGCCGGCCCGGGTTCGACCCGGCATCCCATATGGTCCCCCAAGCACCGCCAGGAGTTATTCCTGAGTGCAGAGCCAGGGAGAAACCCCTGAGCATTGCCGGGTGTGACCCAAAAAGCAAAAAAAAAAAGAATGCAAGCTCAATGGTCCAATACCTCACAACCCAACCCCTCTTCTACTGGTCCTTAAATACCTCTCTGAAACTGCTCCCCACCCATATGATAGGGATAAGTGTATCTAATTACTAGTTTGTTTTGAATATTAAAGAATATACTGAACAGGAAAGCACTTAGCATAAGAGCATAATTATTATTATTATTACTATCATCACTATTACTATTACTAGCAATTATGTATTACTAAGCAATACATAATTATTATTACTAATATTACTAATAGATTATTGCTAATCTATTAGTAATAATTCCACTATACCCTATGGAACTTAAAGCATGAATTTTTGTTTTTAAATTATTGGTTCAAGTTAAGAAAAAACATGACTTCTAATGTCGGCTGCCTAAACATGCATTTCTGATCTTAATTACCGAAGTCACAAACCAGTGGTTCATACTTATCTCCTCTGTAACTGTCAAAAAACAATCATCTTTCCACAAAACTGACTTCCTCTCAAGTTTCAATTTCAAGCTGCCACCCTGTATGATTTGTCTTCAAATATTTGCCTTTACTGTATTTGTATCTATCACCTGTTCTTTGCAAAGGCCCAGTAGATTAATTTGTTTATCTTCATTCCCACAGAAAGCCTTTACTCCACAGCTCCTGAGACTGGAAACACTGTGTAAACTAAAAGGCAAGTTCAGAGCTGCTTTATCGTAATGATACAAACTGAACCAGATGATGCAGGGGTCAAGGCACTTGCTCACATATGGCCAACAGCGACTTGATCCCGAGCACCCCAGGGTCTTTCAAGCACCACAGAAATTTCCCTGCATTTAGGGCTAGGAAACCCCAAAGCACTGCCAGTTGTGAGTCAAACATTACAACAACAAAAATTTAAGTAGTCCAATCCCTGAGCAGACTTCCTAGAATACTTTTCTACCCTTATTCCTCATCGACTTCAAAATGCATGCAAGTCACAGGAGCAAAAGACAGTCAGAGACTCTCCTTTAACAGCACAGAAGTGGGGCCGGGGCGATAGCCCAGCGGGTAGGGCGTTTGCCTTGCACGGGGCCGGTCCATGCCGGCCCGGGTTTGATCCCCGGCATCCCATATGGTCCCCTGAGCACCTCCAGGAGTAATTCCTGAGTGCAGAGCCAGGAGCAACCCCCTGAGCATCGCTGGGTGTGACCCAAAAAGCAAAAAAAAAAAAAAAAAAAAAAAACCCAGCACAGAAGTATCATTACAAAACTGATCAAAGTAGAACAGTGCAAAATCACACTAAAATGTCCCATATCCCCATTCATTAAAATGTGAAACATACGCTCAAGAAAACATACAGCAAGTAGGGCACTTGCCTTGCACACAGCTGAAGCAGGCTCAATCCTCAGTAGCCAATATGGACCCCTGGGCACGGCCAGGAGTGATCCCTGAGCAAAGAACCAGGAAAAAGTCCAGAGAATTGAGCAAAGAACCAGGAAAAAGTCCAGAGAATTGCCGGGGGTGGCCAAAAGGAGACACGCCAGAAACAAAAACAAAAGGTGAGACCCCGTGAGTTAAAAACAAGTTTGCCGATCGTAAGAGTGGTAGCAATGAGGAAACACAAAACAAAGGAATTGAGAGGAAGCTGCTTGGCCAGAGAAGCCCACAGGCTTAGTCCCTAACCGAAGAGACTTACTGTGCTGACCAGTTAGATGAGAGACTGCATAGGTTCTGCTGACGCTATATTGAAAGCAAAACAAGAGACAGCTACACAAGGTACGCTAGGCCAGGGACAGAAGATAACAAGCACAACACAACAAACAGGCCAATTTCTCGGGCCATCCTCACCTTTCACTACCCGAAAACATGACTAAGAGGCTCTGGGCAGTAGCTAAACACAGTAGGCAGAATGAGGTGCGTATTTATCCCTCTGTCAGTTATAGTCACACCGTAAGCTACTGATAAATTCATACTAACTTACAGCCAACAATTTCTTACAGAGGTTCATTTTCTGAAGAAATTACTGTTTTTCTTGCTTGGGGAGGAGGAGTTTGAAGAGGACTAAACTTTCCCCAGCTCCATGATTAGGCAGGTACAGAAGGCTCAAACTTCGGGCAAAGGTGACAATGCAAATGCCACTGTTCCACTGTTAAGACCATCACGTATCACTACACCTGTCTCCTGGTGTACACCAATGCCACAGGGTTAGCCACACTACTTATCCTTTCTGTGAAATCCTATTCATCTTATTCAAGGATCGTTTTCAACTTACACAACATAGCACCTACAGGATCTCTCGTCTTTTAGATTACTTTACACTTGGTGTGTGTGTGTGTGTGTGTGTGTGTGTGTGTGTGTGTGTGTGTGTGTGTGTGTGTGTGTGTAAGGACCAGTCCTATAGCTACAGTATGCCCCTGTAGCACCATTCCGGTATTGGTGCAGACTGCACTTCCTTCATTCTTTCATTCCCACCAAGTTCTTTTCTAATCTAATTCATCAGTTCTTCCAAACCATTTTTCTTGCTATAAATTCCTTTAGGGGCATCAATAACACATATAACTAGTTTTAAAATTACTCAGTCATTGTTACAACTCACTTGTCTATTATATATATTTTTTAATTATTTTTAAAGTTTTCTTTTCTTTCTGCAAGCCAAAATCATTAGGAAAAATTGATTCATTTACAACTGAAACACACATAACCATAACAGCATGGAGAATAATTAAGACCTATTCCTACTTAAATGTGTTTCCTACACATATCTGTTGGGCTCTCAGATGCTAGCCTTAGGGTCCAGCATTTTCCCACCACAAGACCCTAAGGGCAGGACCCAGAAATGGGCCCTGCCCATAAGGTTACACCCAAAACATCTGTAGCTAAGGTGAGGCAGTATGTGCCTGGTCTTCTGACCTCTGACCACAGGGATATACAAATCAATGATTGTTACCTTGCAAATGTTACCTTGCAAATGCTAAATCTGATTGTCATTTGTTCCACTGTTACAATGGCCCAGGAGCTTGCAAATGCCCTGTGATGTGTGCTTGTACCCCCTCTACCCAAATATTGTATAAAAGGCTTAAACTATGTCCAGTAAAGCGAGTGCTGCTATCCAGAGCTCCCGCTTCATGGGTGTCGTTCATTCTTTCTCTTTCCTTTCTCAGCAGTAGCAGCGGCAAGGCAGAATTTCTCCCAAGTCCATCCCTCACCTTTTTCCGCAGGGGATGAAGTCCAGCAAAATCTAGGTCTTCCTCATTTGTGCCAGGGGCTGCTGGCCAGGGTCCCCGACAATATCAACATTTATTCTTATAAATAAAGTTCACAATCAAGTATTTCCACACCTCCCTACGAAACTGCTATAGCTCCCCCTGGAACACAGTGAACTGGGTCTCAGAGGATTGTTGCCTAGGTAGGAAACCATTATAACACATTACCTCACAAACCTATAGAGATATAAATGTTTGCCAGAAACATACCAAGCCAACAATGACATATAGTTAATCACTAATAGCACTTATGAAGCCAAACGTCAGAGCAGTAAGATTGGCATAACTCCAAGAGTTCCTATGAATATTAGGTCAGCAAAAATAAAATATTTGAGTGGTTTAAATTTTTTGTACTAATGTTTACAGCAAGATAAAAATACTTTTAAGAATGGCATATTGTTCATCTTTTTAAAATATAGGATAGACTTTAGAGTATTCAACCCTTTATGTAACACATCAGGAAAATATTTAAGACAATTGTGGTAACTTTTCACTACAGTAACTTGGAACAGCGGTGTATATAAATAATTTCATTTAAATAATGTATTATTTAAAACCAGTATTATCTTAAGATAGACCACAAATTAGAAAGCGTTTTATATTAAGCAAAAATCATTTAGCCAACAAAAAATGAATTGAATTCTTGAACAAGATACCATAGATTTAACAATAACCATTGAGCATAAAATTTCCCCCAAAATTAAAAGTTATCAAAAATATTTATTCATACTTCCAAGTCTCATATTATTCTAAGGTAAATGCCATTTTTACTCCATTTTGAATGACTTATTTAAAATTATAAAAGTTATCATTTCCAAGGGCCATAAACTAAATATTCTGCATCATAACTTCATAAGTACCTAAATAAAACTGAAACATCAACCATGAAGTATACTTAATTAATAACTCCCAAGATAATTTAAAAGATGTGAAAAAAAAATGGTACGAGTCAGCAGCATTTCCAGCCTTCCCATTTAAACAGCCTTACACCTGATTTTTGTGATTTTTATAAGTTAGATGTTATACATTAGCAGTTAAACTTACTAAGTAAATTTGCCACTTATCGCTGCTATGCACAATGATATCAAATCATCAACTTACACTACCACTCACTCTAATGCAACATCAGAATTATAGATACCGTCTAAGAATTAGTGTCTGTCTTAAAAAAGTATCTCCAGAGACCAAAGCAATTAATAGATCCCTAAGAAAAGTGTAAGATAAACAAGTCCTTCACGATACACGCTCCAAGCATTTTTCTATTCTGTAGGAAGAACTCATTTTTCCCTTCTGAGAATATCTAGTCACGTGCTATTTGTCACTAATGGTTTGGATCACTGTTCAGGGTGACAATTTTATTCTCCAGGGAGTAAAACAATCAGGTAAAAACATCTCACTGTTTGTGCCCAAGGCACACCAGAATATAAAAAGAAATTAACTATACCTGTTTTTTTTATTTAAAAGGGAAACTGTTCATTATAAATGTATGATATATGATGGAATGAATCATCAAATATGATCTAACAGCTTGAATAGTAAAATACTGTATCACCTAAGTATAACCTTCTAACTGAAGTAACCCTCAGCAACATAACATTTTATGTCTAATCAGAAGACCATATAGTCACTAGAACATAAATCAAATTATCTAGTATAAATTATGAGTTTCAAGGAAACTTGAGACTTATCACTTACTACAGATAGATGTGTTTACATATACTTCTTTAAATTTTATTTTAGGTACTATAAACTTACACAACTGTTAATAACACCCCGCCCCCCGGAGAGCCTCCACATACGAATCACCCCCTTAGCCCACCACCCTGGCAAGCAGTTCTGCAGACCAGTTCCTAGGTGTCATTGCCTTTGGCATTATTATCTGGCATTTAATTCCCTTATTATATTTCTTGATAGCCCACATGAGAGAAATCAATCTGTATTATATTTTTTATCTTCATTACTATTATCCAGCCATACTTGAGTAATGAGTGAACTTATAATTACTTTGTGCAAAGCTTCTCACTCAGAATAATCTACATTTGTGATGTCTTTATTTCATGGGCCCCCAATTATGCACACATCTTTTTTTTTTTTTTTTTTTTTGGGTCACACCGGCGATACTCAGGGGTTTCTCGTGACTCTGCACTCAGGGAATTACTCCTGGCGGTGCTCAGGGGACCATATGGGATGCGCGGGATCGAACCCGGGCCAGAATGGGCTGGCCATGTGCAAGGCAAACGCCCTACCCGCTGAACTATCTCTCCGGCCCCTATGCACACATCTTATGAAAGTTTTGTTGCATCTGTTAATGGCCAAGTCACCAAGTTACATGATAATAATCACTCAAATTAGTCAAAGAGAGCTGTAAAAAAACCAATATATCTAATAATGTGTGGATGATCAGCTACTTTTTTTCAAAGAACAAATGCTTGAACTTTGAAATCTTCCAATCAGTGCAACTCATTACTGCAAAGACAGAGAATAATAGGGGCTGGAGCGATAGCCCAGCAGGTAGGGCATTTGCCTTGCACGCGGCCGGCCTGTGTCGGGCCCAGGTTCGATTCCTGACATCCCATATGGTCCCCTGAGCACCGCCAGGAGTGATTCCTGAGTGCAGAGCCAGGAGTAACCCCTGAGCATTGCCCGGTGTGACCCAAAAAGCAAAAAAAAAAAAAAAAAAAAAAGAAGAATAAAGGGAAAAAGAACATCTTAAACATTCCTTATCTGACTGGAGACATTTTTTTTCTATCATGTAGCTCTCCACTCTTTCCAAAATCCTGGTAAGAAAATAAAAGACTTACTTTAGTAATTTTCCTTATGATTTAGTTTCCCTTTGGTTGGCAATTCTTGAGAAAAGCCACAAGTGAATGCTATGGACTGCTTTGCTTATGACCAAAAAGTTTAACTGTTTATTATTTTTTGCAGAACACTAAAAGTTTCATCCCACTTGAGTATTTCTGAAAGGTGTTTTAATTAAATAAACTACAGTAGTCAAATGTGAAGAACCATCTGGATAAATACTGCATTAATCACTGTCTATTAAAAACTAAATTTATATCCAATTTTATTCATAAGACTTTTTTAACATACAGACAGGATAAGAGCTATCACAGCTCTATTTTCTATTTTAAAATTAGCAAGTTAGGGGAGCGAGCCCGCGGGTAGGGCCGTTTTGCACCCCGGCCTCTGCCGGCCTGGGTTCGATCCCGGCATCCCATATGGTCCCCCGAGCACCGCCAGATAATCCTGAGTGCAGAGCCAGGGTAGCCCCTGAGCATGCCGGGTGTGACCCAAAAAATAAAAATAAAAAAAATAAAATTAGCAAGTTAATTCCAGAAAGTAAAGGTTCCACATTTCCCTCCATGGAATTCTGAACATGATTCCCATGTCAAAGAACGACTTTAATTTTATACATTTACTGTGGAACTTAAGGGTGCTTGCCATATTACAAAGCAATAGCATACACATTCCAATGATATTTATCTGATACCAAACTGATGAAAGTTAATTTTCAATAGTCCGCAGCTGGTGGTACCACACTATCAAGAAATTTCACCAAGATTTCACTGTTCTGATCCCTATCCAACCATGTAATCTTTAAGTGAGGATTTGTCGTCCACACATACCCAAATTCAATGAGAGTAACATGCAGACTTCAATCATCCACAAATACATGAATCCTCTCTCCCTCCCTTTCTTTCTGCCCCCGACACACCCCCATATCAGTTCTATTATAAACTACTTTAACAAATGGTTATGGATCTACTAAGAAGGATAAAAATGCAACTAGTAGCTGCTCCATACCAGAACCTATGCTATAAACTTATTGTAATCCTTCGAGGGGCCAGAGGTTTAGAGAAGCAACGTGCTCAGAAACAAAGTCACTGAGAAGTAAAGGCTCCAACTGCTGACTGACCACAGGGCCTACTGCTTTCTTAAACCACTGGACACTGCAGATTTTCCGGCCTGGCTGACTTACTCTCACCAGCCTTTCCTACTATTTGAGCCTCCTGCTTCAAACTAAAGCATCTTTGATTCTGGGGCCAGAGCGATAGCCCAGCGGGTAGGGCGTTTTCCTTGCACGCAGCCGGCCTGTGCCAGCCCGGGTTCGATCCCGGCATCCCATATGCTCCCCTGAGCATTACCAGGAGTGGTTCCTGAGTGCAGAGCCAGGAGAAACCCCTAAGCATTGCCGGGTGTGACCCCCCCCCCCAAAAAAAAAGTAAAAAAAAAAAAGCATCTTTGATCCTTGATTCCTAAATACCTTTTAAAAAAATCTATTAAGAAAAGCTACTCCATATAATTGCCAAACTCTGTTAATCGATTTTTACTGAAAATATTTCTCAACTGACTAAATGGCCGGGACTACTTACTTGGAAAATAATCTGCTACCGCTTCAAAAAGCAGAGTTCATGACAAGTGATTTTTTTGGTTAAGCTTTTCTTGCTACAGTAATAGGATCAAAGTAAAATAGACTGCCTCTCCTGCATATTTTAGACCTTCAAATAGCATCATTCAAATGCAGTGTGCATTTCTAAGTGGGCAATTTCTCAAGCACTTACCTAAGTATTAAACCATTTTCTTAATCTGAGTCATTTATGTAATGACTCCACCAGACTCATCTTATAAAACACATTTGCAGTCAAATACAATTATATCTATAAAGCAACAGCTACTAATAAGTTAAATGACATTCTCAGCTGAGAGGTACCAAAGGCTCTGATTAAAAAGCTGAAAGACAAGAGCAGAGAATATTCAAATGTAACACAGCGATGAATACCTACTCAAAACTTCCAAAAGAGGTATCATGATTGAACTACAGGCTTAAATGTTCAACTTAAAGAGGTTTACCTAAATATCCTTTCTGGGCCAAGCGATAGTCTAGCAGGTAGGGCTTTTGCCTTGCACGCGGCCGCCCAAGCCAGCCCAGGTTCGATCCCCGGCATCCCATATGGTTGCCCGAGCACTGCCAGGAGTGATTCCTGAGTGCAGAGCCAAGAGAAACCCCTGAGCATTGCCGAGTGTGACCCAAAAAAAAAAAAAAAAAAGTCCTTTCTGAATTAACAGACATGAGAAGACATGTCAAGGTTTGCCCTCAGGGGAAAAAAAGTTATTTGAGTCATAACAATGAACCCCCCAAAAAAACAGAATCAAAGAAAAGGAGACAAGGTAGCCAAAACAGCTCCAAGTAGTCCACATCAGCAACTTCAGCAATTTGTGCAAATAAGCAAGTTAAGAGAATACAGGCAAAATTCAAGGTGGTACTTAATTAACGGGAATTTTACTAACTACAAGCTAAATTCAACTTTTAGCCAATGTACAGTTTAAAACATCTTGATTTCCTCCATTATTTCAGTCCACAAACTGTCATAAAAAAAATAAAAGAATTTATAAATACTGCCGGGTATTGGTCTGCTATGCTTTCAGATCTCCTTGTTTATAAGTTAAATGAAGTTGTTTTGATCCAAGGGCAAATGTGTTTACACTGGGAAGCTCATGTCAGAATGATGTCATGGAAATTGTTGTGCTGTGTGGACTTCTTATCAATGTGAACATATGGGGAAGCAACTATGATGTAATGGACATTTAAGCTTTAAATACCACGGGGGTGAGGGCTAAAGAGTGGAAGGCGAGTGGGGCTACGCTTCAATGGTCTAAATAGCTCTCCAAGACCCTGGGACATTAGCTCCTGCTGGTATAGATCCTTTGTGCCAGCAGTGTTAAAAAATGTACAATTATTCCATGAGGGAGATGATCTTGCCACCAACTTTGGGCTCTTCGTCTGACTGGTGCTATGTTCTAGCAACAAGGGACAGTCTCTGTGTACAAGCAGCAGCTGGTCGGCAGTCCTTGGTTGGCTGATTTCCTTCTTTCAAAAAATCAACTTGTATAAAGGTACTACAACGAAATTTGGACCTTATTTATTTTGACATCCCTTTGCTTTGGACAATAATATAATTAACCTAAAGTGTTTGGAGTAATTTTTTATTGGTTTATTAAAGAATCTTTAATGTTATCAACTTGTGAAATATAAATTATAATTCCTACAGTGAACCCATGATAAATAATCTACTGACAAAGAATCTAAATTGCTGAACATAAAATTTGCCACTGACAAAGCATACTAACTGAAAAGTTAATAAACTCTAACTGAAGCAATAATACATTTATAACCAAAATTAATTGATAATCTGTAACCAAAACAATTAAATAATTCAACCATGAATTATTAGTTATATTCTGTCTAAAATGAAACATAGAAATTATAGACTTTTTAGGGATTCTCAATATGAAATTAATAAATTCTTTCATCTTTTTTTCCAATTCTAAAGGCACATTTAATAAAGTGTAAAAATGGTAATTTATTTTAAAAACACTAATTTTAATAATATTGTCACGGAAGGTACATTTCTCTCTTTGAACGCCATATAATTATTTCTTAAGAAAGAGGGCGTAGCCACATATGACAAAGGACATTTACTCCAAAGGGAACAGTGTGTAAAGGGGAAAGGGAAACAAGGCATCTGTTTAAATAATACACAAACCTCAAAATGCTGTTAGGAGAATGTTGTCCCTGAAAACATAGTTGAAGAGAAGAATGTCTCAAAGAAATGATTACCAGATAAACCCTTAGCCAAGTATATACAAACATATTCCTATATATTACCATACTGAAAATAAAAGAAAAAAAGGCATAAGTCATTGAGGCTAGCACAATGAAGACCAAGTAAGCAGCACAGTGGCGTGAAGGGGTACATGACTTTATCCTTCATTTATTTCCCTTTATCTAGAGTAACACTAGAAGTTACCTTTTTTCAGATTCTCAGAAATACATGGGAGTAAGTAATTCAACAATTTTAATTATTTTAAAGAAAGTCACTTCACTAAGTATGTGGCTTGTGGGAGAGCAGGATCCCGCATTCCATCCCCACTCGTGTTGGCCTGTCTGCCAACTGGGACCGTGACAAACACTGGAACTTATAATGGAATTAAAGGTCAATATCTCCACAACGGAAAGAAAAAAAGAAAACCGCTTATATGAACTTTCTTGTTTTTCCCTTATGATTCAAAACTAGGTCATACAGGTAACAAAATCTCAAGTACAAATGATGACGATAATGATAATAGTAGTAACAAATGGCACTATCCAATTTATAAGGCACTCTGAGACACATTCACACTTTAATTTCACCAATATTGAGGAGAGACGACCAGCACCAAGGCACAATACTGGGCAGGCGAGCTTGCTGGGTGAACCTGCCCCAGACAAAGCCCCATCTAGAGCTTTACAACCACGGCTCTATCTAGGACATAACTTACTATCCCCAAGTTATTTTTTTCATTTGTGAGAAACTAATCAGTCAGCCTTACTAAAATAATCAACAAAAGTTAAAGACCGTATTTATGGAACGAGTGTAGAGGTAAGTATACTTAACTCATAATGCATCCTAATTCACTTTTAAATGATTACATTTAAAAAGTCAAGGATTAATAACTCAACAACAAAGGAAAAGAATGAAACTAAAATATGGGCAAAGTCTGAATACATTTTGCCAAAGATAAATAAATTGCCAATAATCACATGAAATTATACTTAATATCATTCAAGTCACTAAAAAAGTGCAAATCAAAACAACAATTAGACCCATTTGGATGACTATTATAATTTAAAATAGAAAATAACAAGTACAGGAATGGTGTGGAGAAACTAGACTTGTAGATTGCTGGCTTGATTGGAAAATAACATAGCTGTTACAGAAAACTAAAGGTTCTTCAAAAACTCAGAAATTGTTATATGACCCAGAAACCCAAAATAATGTAAAGAAAGGACAACAATTTGTAGATTAATATATATGTATTATTATTATTAATAGAAAGCCAACAGGTACCTAACATAACTGTCTATTTATAGATTTTTCCAATGTGGCATGCAACAGTTAAGTAGCATTCTGCCTTAAAAAGAAATCTAGGGGCGGAGCGATAGCCCAGCGGGTAGGGTGTTTGCCTTGCACGGCCGGCATGGCCGGCCCGGTTCGACCCGGCATCCCCATATGGTCCCCGAGCACCGCCAGGAGTAATTCCTGAGTGCAGAGCCAGGAGTAACCCCTGAGAATAGCCGGGTGTGACCCAAAAAGCAAAAAAGAAAATATATAATATAAAGAAATCTAGGGCCAGAGCTATAACAGCAAATAGGGTGCTTGCTGTGCACGTGGTTGACCCAAGTCAGATCCCCAGCAACATATTAATAATATTGCTGGCATTATTATGTCCTGGCAGGAGTGAGTCGCAAATGTAGAGCCAGGGGTAAGCCCTGAACCAAAAACAAAACAAAGAAAATTCTGTCAAATGCAACAAAATGAACTGTGGAAACATTAAGCTAAGTGAAATAAGACACAAAAAGGAAAACCGTATCAGACGCAAAGAAAACTATGGCATGAACCCACTGTATGAGGCACCTAGCTTAGGTGAGCTGAGAGAAAAAGGAGAAACAAGGTTACCAGGGGACCAGTGAGAGGGAAAAAGCATCTATGGCTCTGAAATAGTGGTGACGGGTGTAAGATATTGTAAATAGACTTAATACTAACAAGTCATTAAAACTAAGATTAATTTAAACAATAAATTGATTTAAACAGTATTTTACATGTGTTGTACCAAAATAAAATATAACTTAAATATGTATTCGCCAACAATAATTTGAAGGCATAATCACAAACAATATCTTTGGACTGTTAAAATATCCCCTCTGGATGCAGCTGGAGAAACGGCACCAGTATGGCAGTGTGCTTGCCTTACCTGGAAGCCAACCCTGCTCCAGTCCCTGATCCAAGCCAGAAGTGATACCTGAGCACACAGACAGGGAGTAAACCCTGAGAACTGTCAGGTATGTGCCCTCCCCATCCCCACAAAAAAGAAAAAGCAAAAATCCCTTACAAAACACCCTGAACTATGTTAAGTCAACATATCAACTTCTGAATACAAGTCAAGTTTAATACTCTGGCAAACTGAAAATACCTGTTCTCCCAATCAAGAATATAGCTATGGCTTCAGAAACTCAATAAATAGGCTATGAATATATCTGAAATCAACAAAAATAAGAGAGACGGATAGGATTGGGGTAGATAATATTCAACTTACTACATAGTTCTGAAAACAGGTATTACTACATGCTTTCTTCTCAGAAGAAGAAAGAAGAAATAATCACTTTTCTGAACCCAAGCCCCATCAATAAATGCTGGATTTTGAAGTGACTACAAGAGTATGCTACCCGCACGGCAGAGCCTGGCAAGCTACCCGTGTCGTATTTGATATGCCAGATACCAGTAACAATTATAGACCTCATTCCCATGACCTAATGTTATGGTTTGATGCTCTTTATGTTCCTGGAGCAAGCAGGTGCCCTTGGGCTCTACTTGCATGAGACAGGTCATATGGAGATGTTACTGGTGCCCGCTCGAGCAAATCGATGATGAACAGGAAGACAGTGATACAGTGAAACTAAAAACCAAAATATGGGTCAGAAACATAACACAGAGGTCAAGCACTTGATGCCTTGCACATGATTGAGCCCCGGTTCAATCCCAGCTCCACATATGGTGTCCTAAGTACCAAAAGAATGACCTTTAAGCACAGAGCCAAGAGCATATAACAACAGGGGTCACAACTGGGTGTGTCCCCAAAACTGAAAGAAAATAACATATCAGGTCTCCTGCTAAACATTTCTCCTCTAACACTCAATTTAAGCTTGAGCATTTTACTTATCCTCCAGCTCAAGGGAAAGATAGCACTCACTTTTGTAAAGGTTATTCCAATAACGTGGGGGGGGTAGATGGGTACTATGCTTTAAAAAATCATCCTGTAATTCTAAAACCTACCTCCTTAAACAGGGGACATTCTCACTAAAAGTCCTAGTCACTAAAGAATTAAGCAGGTACATCATGTATGAGTTATTTCAAAAAAACAAAGAAAACTAAACTCAAATCCTACAGAAAATGGGAAATCGATATGCCTAAACAGCTTAAGGGTTTCACTTGCTAACAACAGCCAGGACAAAGAGTCTTCTTCACACCTGGATACCTAACTACAAAAGAGCAATCATTCCTGTAAACCACAAACCATAGCCAAAATATACTAGCACATCTCAAGCATCCCATCAATTCAAAAGCTCCCAGGAAAGATGGAAAAAGTTCAAAAGTCCATTTGTGAGAAGCCTGTAGGACCTCCCAGGTTACAAAGGGCTCATCTTTTTATGGAAAGGTAGCTGCTAACAGTCCAGTTGAGAGAGATTTCCCGGGCTACTTAAAAGAAGGTAGCAACCAACACAAAGAACAAGGCCAGAAAAGACAGTGTGTGACTAGGATATCACTGTGCACTCTCGGTGGTTAATAAATGAATATCTCCTTACAGCTGCTAAACAAGTTATGGGACTCTGACCCACACCATTCCACAGAAACTTCAATCAATCTCATACCTTTGTCTCCTTAAATGCAGTGTCTATATCTGACAAGAGTGTCAGCTCTTTGGAAGGAACCTTCTGCTGCCTTCTGCATTGGACACCAATGTCCTGATCACACCATTAATATTCTTTCAATTAAAATCAAAAAATATTGGGCCCAAGGGATAGTTCAACAGGCAGGGCACTTGCCTTGCATACAGTCACCCAGGGTTTAATCTCCAACATCCCACAGGGTTCCCAAGCCTACCAGGAGTGATCTATGAGCACAGGGCCAGGAGTATGCCCTGAACACCAACTGGTTGTAGTACATAAACAAAAAAGCGAGCAAACCAAAATTTACTGAGCTCATCTGTGATAAAGGAAAACACAGAGACTTTAGAAACCTGTTCATTATTATTAAGGATCTAAGAGTACAGTGGCCATAAAGAAACACAAACAGCCTTGATGAACTTGAGTTTGGCACTGAGATCAGACAGCTCAAGGCTCAAAACTAAGCCTTTGCCCTTTAATGCTTTACTGCTCTATGCCTGTTTACTTATTTTTATAGTGTGGATAAATAACACTATCACCCTGTTGTGTGGTTGCGAGGTAAAATAAAGAGCAATGTCACTGCTATTATTACAATAGAAGCAGCACAAATGTTGTCAGTACCAAACAACACCAGATAGGAAGCCAGAAGAAACTCTGATAGAGTTGATCAGAGAAAATGTGAGAAAAAATACTAGAATTCCAACTTTAATTTTAAAAAGTTCCTGAAAATCTTCTGGAGTTAATATTCTGTGATTTGGTGTAGGAACCTGGTAGGGAAAAAGTGTAAGAAGGAAATCTACAGTTTACAGCACATTTTCAGAAAACGTTTTGGTTCAACAGAAAATAAAAAATGTATCTCATGGTATGGGCATAAGCAGAAAATGTTAATTTTTTACTTCTCCTATAGGTTAAAATAAAAGGAACTGAAATTATTAAGCAGGTGAAAACAAGATTAGCATGTCAAGAGAATGATAAAAATACAAAGAAGAGAAGGATGTGCTGACTCAGTAACAGCATGGAAGAATAAATTAGGAAAGCGAGGAGACTAAATCGAATTCTAAGGCCAGAGCGCTCATACGGTGGGCAGGGAACATGTCTGGCATGCAACCAACCTTGTGCTGTATTTGGTCTCCTGAGCACTCCAGGAGTGATCGCTAAGCACAGCTGGGAATCCCCCACCACAAAAAAAAAAAAATCTTTATTTAAAAAGTGGGCTAGTTAAGTGGGACATGTCAGGCATAGAAGCATGTCAGTGCACGTTCTTGTGCTGTCCTTAGAGGAAAGATACTGATGTTAGGGAACCAGATCCCCAATTCTCTGAGTTCTCTCATAAAATAAAATCCTTATTCATTCCCACTCTACATTTCTAAGCTTCTGATATTACTGATATGGATTGAGGCTCAAATAGTCTTTCCCCCAAAGGTTTTAGCTGATTACAAAGTTTAGCCAGGATTGAGAATTATTAGCTAGACTCTAGTACAGAGAGAGAACAAAAGATAGAACAGCAGCTAATTAACACCACATCTCTAAGCAGGCCAGAAGTATGGGGATAGCACTGCTGGATGCGGCAGGCCGGTTACTGAAGGCCACAGAGCTGACAGGAACCTTTTCCGCTGAGGGGAGCAGAGCGGGACGGAACAGCGTGTCAGTGTGGGCAGGAAACCAACTGTCAGTTGATCTCCATCTTCTCCACGCATGGGTTTGCTCCAAAGTCTAACTGTACTATAAGTAATTTACATTATTACTTATATCGCATTTCAGATATTTCTGTATCATCTTTCTATCAAAACCCTCTATTATATTTTCCTACTCTAACAAGCATAATTTGCTAAAAGTCTGAACTTGAATAAAACTTGGAACTCTTAAAAAAGCGTTTATTTCATTTACTGGTCTTCATTAGTTCCACCAACATCTACAGCATACTATATGCTGGTCACCGATCATACGCAAACAAAATAGGGTTGCTGCCCCAAATGTACGTGTATATCTAGAGAGCAAGGAAATGCCATTTGTAATGGGGGGTAAGGGACGGAGTCTTCTAAAGGGTTCTCAGGAGGCCCAGCAGTTCATCAGCAACAGAACTCGAGTAGGCCACATGCAAGATCAATGTTTAACCCCTGTAGTAGCTTCCAGCTCCATTTTAACATTTTAAAATTAACCAGGAAATCATCACTAAGTTTCCAAAGATGCACAGAAATCAAAGGTATTAACTCTACTTCTGGGAATTAGAAGACTTCCCAGAAAGCTTACATATGAGCTGTGCTTAGATGACAGGCCTCCCTTTCACAGGAGCCGGGCTTAAAGAATTCACTCTTAAGTGTTTAAGTGATTATCAATTTCTTTTATAATCTAAAAAAAATACACTATCAGCTATTACTATAATTAGATTTTTCCAAAAGGTTATTAATATTGATAGTCTTTAAAAGGCAAAACACTGGGGGAGGGGGTGGGACTTGTGTTGGGAAATGGGCACTGGTGAGGATGGTGCTGGAACACTGTATGACGGAAACCCAAACATGAACATCTTTTAATTGTATATCCGCGGTGTAATAAAATATTAAAAAAAATAAAAAAATAAAAATAAAAAAAAATAAAAGGCAAAACATTTTAAAAATCCTGTTCAAGGGGGAATCCTATTCAAGGGAAGAAAGTCTTCAATAATTTTGAGCAGACAGTTCAAAGAGTAATTAATGGCTCTATTAAGTACTAGATTCTTTAAAGAATATTCATTCTGGAGCTGAAGAGATAGTACAGCAAACAGAGCACTTACCTTGCACACACCTAACCTGGGTTCAATTCCCAATACCACGTATGGTCCACCACATCCAACCGCCAGGAGTAAACCCTGAGTGTGAGGTCAAGAGTAAGTTCAAGGGGCGGAGCGATAGCCCAGCGGGTAGGGTGTTTGCCTTGCACGCAGCAGGTCTATGCCAGCCCGGGTCTGATCCCCAGTATCCCATATGGTCCCCGAGCACCGCCAGGAATAATTCCTGAGTGCAGAGCCAGGAGAAACCCCTGAGCATTGCCGGGTTTGACCCAAAAAGAAAAAGAGTAAGTTCAAGTACCGCCAGGTGTAGAACAAAAAAGATAAAACAAACATACGTGTGTGTGTCTGTGTCTGTGTGTGCATGTGTGTATTCCTTACATGTTTCAATCCCTAGCACACAGTTCCCCAAGAACTGACAGGAATGAATCCTGAGCACCGCCACGTATGGTCCATAAAAGTGACATATTTCTTCTGTAAACACACACACACACACACACACACACACACACACACACACAAGGGTGGGCTGGAGCAGAGTCCAGTGGGTAGGGTGTTTGCCTTGCATGCGGCCAACCCAGGTTCGATCCCTGGAATCCCATATGGTCCCCCTAGCACCGCCAGGAGTAATTTCTGAGTGCAGAGCCAGGAGTAAACCCTGAGCACTGCTGAGTGTGACCCCAAAAAAAAAAAAAAAAAAACATACACAAACACGAAATTAATCAAAATCCAGTAGGCTATAACTATACAGAGATGAAGATACATAAAAGATTGATCTTCATTTTAATAGTTTTATTTGTAATTTACCTGGCCTTGTTTTAACTTGGAGCAAATTTATATTATATATTCCTTTAGGAGGTCTCAAATTATTTGCTTAGTGATATAAGAAATCACTAACCAAATATTACCTTTCTAAATATATAAACCAAAATTTCTGACAAAATACAACACTTCCATGGACTTAAGTAGACAAAACTACAGATTCCAGTTGTACTGATTTACAACCAGCATCGCAACTGGAGGGAGAGTGGGGAAGATGAGTCAAATTCTTCCATCTAGGAAATCGCAGAATTAACTTCAAGCAGTAGGATGATAGTTTCCAGAAAATCTAATTTGTGTATTTCTAAAGTGTTGGCTTTTATTTTTTAAGTGAATAGCCTTCTATCATTATTATCTTCTGAGGCTACTTTGCCAATCAACCAACTATGCCTAACACTAACAGGAATAATTCTAAAACACAGTATTATAGGGGGTCAAAGAGGCATGAATTAAGACATGCGCAGCCCAGGAGCTGCTCCTGGTTTGATCCCGTGTACCACAAGCTCCTGACCATCACTGGGTGGCGCCTTGGAAGATTCAAGAATCCCGAGTACCACTTGGGAGCACCCCCCAACAGGAAAAAAAAAACAGCATAATCTTTTTTATCATGAAACTTGACTCATTGGGGTGGGAGCGATAGCACAGTGGGTAGGGCATTTGCCTTGCATCGCGGCCAACCCAGGTTCGATCCCGTCATCCCATATGATCCCCTGAGCACTGCCAGAAGTAATTCCTGAGTGCAGAGCCAGGAGTAACCCCTGAGCATCACCAGATGTGACGAAGAAAGAAAGAAAGAAAGAAAGAAAGAAAGAAAGAGAGAGAGAGAGAGAGAGAGAGAGAGAGAGAGAGAAAGAAAGAAAGAAAGAAGGAAGGAAGGAAGGAAGGAAGGAAGGAAGGAAGGAAGGAAGGAAGGAAGGAAGGAAGGAAGGAAGGAAGGAAGGAAGGGAAGGAAGGAAGGAAGGAAGGAAGAGAAAGAAAGAAAGAAAGAAAGAAAGAAAGAAAGAAAGAAAGAAAGAAAGAAAGAAAGAAAGAAAGAAAGAAAGGAAAGAGAGAAAGAAAGAAGAAAGAAAGAAAGAAAGAAAGAAAGAAAGAAAGAAAAAGAAAGAAAGAAAGAAAGAAAGAAAGAAAGAAAGAAAGAAAGAAAGGAAAGAAAAGAAAGAAAGAAAGAAAGGAAAGAGAGAGAAAGAAAGAAAGAAAGAAAAGAAAGAAAGAAAGAAAGAAAGAAAGAAAGAAAGAAAGAAAGAAAGAAAGAAAGAAAAGAAAGAAAGAAAGAAAGAAAGAAAGAAAGAAAGAAAGAAAGAAAGAAAGAAGAAAGAAAGAAAGAAAGAAAGAAAACAGGTATTTTTGTCTGTATCTGGTATTCTGTATTTTCTCTGTATTTCTGTCTACCGCTTAAGTGTTCATACTACTGGACTGTTAATTATATCTAATGTTTATTACATCTTCATGACTACTGGGGCAAGATAAAACTGAGTGACAATTATTCTGAAAATAAAACTAGTAAGTTGAAAAAAAAGTTTGCTTAAAAACAAACTAGAGGCTCGAGCCTCTGTAGTATGGAGTGTGGAGTATGGAGGGCAGAGTTTTTGCCTAGCATGCAGCAGATCCAGGTTCGATCCCCACCATCTATGGTCCCCCAAGCACCACCAGGAATGGTTCCTGAATGCAGAGTTAGAAGAAAGATTGCTGGAGTGAGACTCCAAAAGCAAATAAATACACAAAACATTATCCTCATTACATTCGACAGTGGGTAAAAAAAAAAAAAAAAAAGCTAATTTACAAAATCAACATTTCTTTATGTCACATGATGACTTCCCAGATGTTTGGAAATGCACGTATAAAATTCCATTACAAAACAGGTCTCCACACATTCAGTAACATATTTAAACTCTTGATGAAACCTCATCTGTTTACTCAAATCAAAGGAAGTAAGGCTGCCTACAGGAAACAAGGCGGCAGCTCATTGATCCAGCACCGGAGAGCTGACCTTCTCCGTGTGGAATGTTAGCCACGTTATGTTAAAATAAAAGGCAAAGGTTAGGATGCAAACCCCCTTCTTGTTTCCTCTGAGAATGGACTTTATGACTGTGAAATATGGTGAAACCCTTACACTTCCAACTTATAGTTCTTTAATCCATGGTCCAGGAAACTGTCTATCACAATAGGTATAAAGTAGTAATAAAGTTAAGTGTGCTGAATTTCAAATAAAAAATCGACATTCAAATCCGACACTGAAATATTCTGTTACAGTGCAGCAAACCAATGATATGCATGAAAGATCATATGACTACTACAAAAACTAGGAATTCTCAAACATCATCTTTTATTTTCATATGCTGAGAAATCGGGGCTGTTGCCAAGATTTAATCTATGGCACTTTTCTACGTTGTGAGGCTTTTCAAGCTGTGTGGTTAAATAAAATTTCACTTAGTGGTCAAAGAAAATCCTATTCCCAAAGAAAATTTTATTCCACTCTCCAAAAAAGTTTTAAATAAACATATTCTTCACTTTCAAAATCTAATAGAAGCAAATTGGATGTGATTCCCACAAGTCAAAACTAGGACAATCTAGGGACGAGAGGGATAGCACAGCATGGAGGGGCATTTGCCTTGCATGTGGCCAAACCAGGTTCGATCCCCAGCATCCCATTTGGTCCCCTGGGCACCACCAGGAGTAATTCCTGATGCAGAGCCAGGAGTAACCTAAGAGCATCACTGGATGTGACCCAAAAAGCAAATCCAAATCCTCAGCCTCATCCTCATCCTCATCATCATCATATAAGATCGAACCCGCCCAGGTTCAATCCCCAGCATCTGCAGGCAAGTGGGAGCTATGGCTCACTGGTACACAGTAAGGTTTGCATTTATAAGTCGCGGGACTTGTTACCCCAGCATCACAACAACAACAACAACAACAACAACAACAACAACAAAGAGCAAGAACTACGGCAAACAAAAAACCAGAAGTATTCTAACAAACTTTTTTGAAAGTTGAAGCAAAAAGTTAAGCATCCTACATTGTAAATTTAAAAAAAATTATTTCATGTATTCAAATAGTTGACACTAAAGACGAAAAGAAATTTAGAACAGAAAGTACAAAGTGGAAAAAAAATTATAAACACTTAGCATACATTTTCAATTTTGCAAAAATGAAGAGTCCATGCCTGGGATCACTGAACTGCAAAACCCTTCAAAATGGGTTAGAGCAATAAATTTTACATTTTAATCACAATTTTTCAGTTAACGCACTTTTATTTAGTATAAGCATCGCTGAAAATAAGAATCTTTTTTACCACTTGTACATTTCAATTCTAGAAATAGAATCGCGGGGGGGGGGTGTTAGGGGGAATACACACATTTAAACTGATTATACACTGACAAGTCATTTGTATTTTTATGATCTTTTTGCCACCTCAATGAGCCAATGCATTTGAGTTAGAACAAGTCACAGGCTCAATACAAGTAAAGAAAAAATAATAATAAAATTACTAGAATGTTCTGATAAATTATCGTATGGCACCATCCATCTCTAACTTTTAGAAAGTGTATTGAAAAAGGTGCTAGGCGACCTGTTAGATCCCTGGCATCCCATTTGGTCCCCCAGCACCACCAGGAGTAATTCCTGAGCAAAGAGCCAGGAGTAACCCTGAGCATCGCCCAGTGTGACCCAAAAAGAAAAAGGAAAAGAAACAGGTGCCAGCACAAGACTGTTGAAGCTACAGATATTCATTATACTGAAAACATCTGTACAGTGAAATTTTCCATAAGGAAAAGAAAAAGGAAAGATTACAAGTATCCTTCCAAAGGGGCAGGTTAAAACACATTTCATTTTCCACATCAACTGGCTGTTTTCTTTTCGACCTGTCATCTTCCACTTTCTCCTTTTGCTTTCAACTGCAAGAAAGGTAGAAGTAACAATACTTCTTGCTGGATGAGAAAATTCAGCGAAACTAAAACGTTTCCACATTGAGCTAGAAAAATCGAGGCTGGTTTTACAGCGAAATGTCTCACTTTAACTGAAAACCTAGTTTGTGGTCTATGGAAATTACTAAGGCATCTGCTTTTCCCTTTGTTTTTTTGGAAATTAAGTTGGACTAGAAATTCTTGTGTGATTTCTATTTGGTGTGGTGGGGAGGATTATTATCTTCTCGACCTTCTAAGTGGTTCCATCTGTTTTTATGGGGAATTTGGCTGAGTATGAGTTCATGAAATTAAAAAGAAATCCAATCATTCTTATAGTTTAACATACTCTGAATATATACACCAGAATAAGTATATCATTTATGCCAAAAATTTTAAAAACTGAACCTATCAGATAACCATCAAAAACAATACCACTTAATGAGTAAGTGGATTAGTTCACAACAGAAGGGAAAACATGCACCAAATAAAATTATAGGAATGATATAGAACAATGTAATTTTGTTTCTTCAAAAGATAAATTTTAAGAAAATAGAAGAGACAAAAATCTACAGATTATAAAAAAGAATCACTAACAATGTGTGAAATTAATTTAGATCCTAACTTTAAAAACTACAAAATATACAAATACAAGGACATTTGACCAGAGTGAATATGTTATGATATTAAATATTTTTCTGCTACATTTATAGGGGTGATAATGGTATTTTGGTATTTTCAAGAATTCTATCTTTTAGAGAAACATAACAAATTACATGCAGATAAAATGGTGTTTCTTGAGATCTGCTACTGAAAATACAACTGATAGTTAAGAAAAAGGATAAAAAATGGCTCGTGATGAGTTCATAAAGATTACGCTTCCGTGATTAGAATTCATTGGGTAAGAATGTCTGTCATTGAACTCTTCAGCTGACTTTCATATGTATTTAAAACTTTAGAAATGGAAACAATCACTGTATTATAAAGAAAAAAACTAACTTAAAAACATCTTATTAAAACGTAAGGCTTCAAGGGAAGGAGCAGTTGGGCTATAGAAGGCAGTGCTTCGCGCTATTCCTGGCTCTGGTTCCCACAGTGCTCAGATCACATGCAGTGCTGCAATCTCACAAGAGATAGTGCAATGCAAGGCAAGCAACTTACAGTCTCATCTCCAGTACAATCTCTGTGAGCTCAGGATATTTTTTACTTAAGGAAGGAGAACTAAAAAGGGGGAGGGTGGTTGATAAGTTCAAAGCGTTTTGTTCACCTAAAAATTAGCTTTAAACACCTAAAAATTTAATACAGTCACAAAATGAGAATCATGTAAAGAATACTGGAAGACAAGTTGGAGGCCATTACGTATCTCCCACCAGGCATCCAACCTCCAGCCCACTTCCAAGAGGTGACAATCAGCCCGTGAGATCTGGTTCCTTCAAGCCATGGGAAAACATTCTACCTGCTACCTGATTCAACTGTTGGCAAGTTGTGCTGATACTCAGTAAGAAATTTCCCTTCTCCAAATCTGTCCCAGAGGAAAAGGATTTTTCAAATACAGACTAACAGTTTATTGTGGGTAATTTAATGAATTACTGTCACTGTCTATAATAATTAACTTGTTTGTAATTGCTTATAATAATTGAAATTAAATAATAAAAAAAATTAGGGCGGAGTGATAGTCCAGCGGGTATGGTGTTTGCCTGCACACTGCCGACCCGGATTCGATCCCCTGGCATCCCATATGGTCCCCCCTAGCACTCCCAGGAGTAATTCCTGAGTGCAGAGCCAGGAGTAACTCCTGGGCATCGCGGGTATGACTCAAAAAAGCAAAAAAAAAAAAAAAAAAAGTTATAGCAATTAAATTGATTCAGAAAATCTTAGAGTGCATGCACATAGAACTAAAGATTTAATTATGAGCCTTTTTTCTGTTATTCATAATTAGACACAAATGCACATGATCACGATCACGATCTTCCCGTTGATCATCCTATTTGCTAGAGCGGGCACCAGTAATGTCTCCATATGTCCTGTCTCATGCCAGTAGAGCCAGGGACATCAGCTTGCTACCGGAACATAAAGAGCCTCAAACCATTATATTAGGTCATGGGAATGACCTAATATAGTGTTACTGGAATTTGGCATATCAAATACAACATGAGAAGCTTGCCAGGCTTGCCGAGCGGGAGACAAACTCTTTTAAACACCTCCAAATAAAGCATTTATTGATGAACCACATGGCGGCAAGCGGCCACGCAGCCAGGCTGTGATGGGCTGTTCTGCTGGGTCGGAGTTCTGACGAGAGGGAAGTCCAAATGTGGAAAATGGCGGCGCCCATGGAGTGAGGGGTGGTCTGGCTTATTGTGAGGCTCTGCCGAGGTGGTGGGCCAGGGCCAGAACCCGCCATGCCTCCCCGCCTGCCTCTTGAACGGTTGGGCACAGGGAGAGCAAGGAACAGCTGTGCACCATGTCTGAGAGTCTCTGGACCAGCATACCTGGGCGGATTGAGGAAAAAAACTGCTGCATGGTGGGTGTTGATGATCTGGGCTGTGATGGGCTGGTCTGCTGGGTGAAGTTCTGACGAGAGGGAAGTCCAAATATGGAAAATGGCGGTGCCCGTGGAGGAGTGGGGAGTGGTCTGGCCTGTTGTGAGGCTCTGTCGAGGTGGTGGGCCAGGGCTAGAACCCGCCATGCCTCCTGACTGCCTCATGAGCGGCTGGGCACAGGGAGAGCAAGGAACAGCTGTGCCCCATGTCTGAGAGTCTCTGGACCAGCATACCTGGGCCAGGTTGAGGAAAAAACTGCTGCAGGGTGGGTGTCGATGATCCGGGCTGTGACTGGCTGGTCTGCTCATACAATCAAATAATTCACTATTGGATGGTCGAGATAAAAATCCATTCCGTGGGGCTGGGTGATAAGATAGCAGAGCATTTGCCTTGCACATGGCTGACCCAGGTTCGATCCCTGGCACACCATATGTCTCCTGTGCACCACCAGGAGTGATCCCGAACTGAGAGCCAACAGCAAACCCTGAGCACCACCAGGATTAGTCCCTACCACTCCCCCACAAAAAAATTCACTTCTTAAAGCAAGCTTCTTTTTTTAACGGTTAGCAAGCCTGTGCTCAAACTATAACTCAACAAGTTGCCCACCCCAGCAAATCTTATACCTTCAGACAGTTCAAGAGCTACTTCCTCAGGTGCCATTAATTTCTCCTAATCTCAAAGTCCCAGACACCTTTCCATGGACAGTTTTACTTTGCCTAAGCTTCCACTGTTTTTACTGACCAAATATAGACTTAGTCTATATACCTCACTTAAAACATGGTTTCCAAAAACACTCTCAAATGGTGGTGGGACTGGTGCTGGAATATTGAATACTTGAATCAAGTGTACTGGGAACAACTTTGTAAATCACAGTGTTTAAATAAAGTTAAAAATAAAAATTTGAAAATTAAAAAAAAATTAAAATGCTCTCAAAGAAGAACTAAAGCCTAAAGCTCATATTCTGCAAAGGATATGCCACAAATTCATTCAAAACCTTTCTCTGAAATAAAGATGAAAATTGCTTAAATCATATACAGATCAAGAATTCAAAAGAAATATCCTGCAGAGAAATCCCAGTCACTAGTGGAATTATATATATATAACATATACATGTCATAACATTATCAAAGGTTTTGCCAAAAATTCTACATCTAAGTTTTCCCTGTACAAAAGGGTCACTTGTCACTTGTCTTCCCGTTCATCATCAATTTGCTCAAGTGGCCCCCAGTAACATCTCCATATGTCCTGCAACATGCTAGTAGAGCCCAAGGGCATCTGCTTGCTCCAGGAACATAAAGAGCCTCAAACCATTCCATCAGGTCATAGGGATGAGGTCTATAATTGTTAACTGGTATTTGGCATATCAAATACAACAAGGGTAGCTTGCCAGGCTCTGCCATGCAGGTGTACAAAAGGGTACATTAAAAGAATTTCACTACAGGGCCCCGGAGGGGGCATTTGCCTTTCATGCAGCTGACCTGGGTTCGATCCCGACATCCCATATGGTCCCCTGAGCACCGCCAGGAGTAATTCCTGAATGCAGAGCCAGGAGTGACCCTGAGCATCGCCAGGTGTGACCCAAAAAAGAAAAAAAAAAAAAAAGAAAAGAATTTCACTACAAAGACAAAATAGGTCGAGGCATCTTAGGTTAGACCTTATTTAGGACATCTGAACCACTCACTAGAAAGACACACGCAACCATACTTGCCCTGTGTTGTGGTACTTTCTAATTTGTGAATTACTGCTAACTAAAGTATGGGCTAAGAAATTCTGGGGCTGGAGCGATAGCCCAGCGGGTAGGGTGTTTGCCTTACAAGCGGCGGACTGTGCCGGCCCAGGTTTGATCCCCGACATCCCACATGGTCCCCGAACACCGCCAGGAGTAATTCCTGAATGCAGAGACAGGAGAAACCCCTGAGCATTGCCGGGTGTGACACCCCCAAAAAAAGAAAAAAAAAGAAAGAAATTCTCCCTAGCTGATTTCAGACTAAAAATGGGGGCGGTCAATATCAAAAACCTTGTTAAAATTGTTACCTTGCTAAAATTGCAGTCACCATAGACCAGAACACACTCAAAGCAGCCGCCTTTCAGAAAAAACAATGGGTCAATCTTCCGACAAAGCCACTAACACTTCAAGGAAAGGCACTCAATGAAGACATTTTGATCATTCATGGTAACTTGAAGTATGGTCTTCAACAGTTCTTTTGTGACTTGTCAACATTCCAGAAGGACTCAAAGTTCCACTTTTCAAGACAGAAGAAGGTAGGTATCAGCAATTACGACTTGACTATTCTCTACAGTCCCCATTTCCCCACACACACATCCATTTCTTTTTATAACCAAAACCAGCAGGAAACAAGAAGAGAATCTCATACCCTGCTTTCAAGTTTTTGAATGAAAGAAAGTCTACAGCATCTGCTGAACCACTTCTCCTCCTGTTGAAAATCAAATGATACATGAACCAATGATAAAGTATTGGCTCTGGTTCAATCACTACCTTTCAGGAGTAAAATACAGTAGGAACATGTGAAGATAGAATTTACATATTCTTAGGGCTAGGAGAGTTACAACTAGCCTGAACCAGATGTCCCGGGTTCAAATTCCTGTGGGTGACTTTAATTAGCTGAGTGCTTTGAGTGAAGTTTTTTAATATGGTGGTATCTCAGTATTTTTTAATCGAGCAAATGTAGGATAAACAAACAGTTAATAATAAATTAATAGGGGCCGGAGCAATAGTCCAGTAGGTAGAGCATTTCCCTTGCAGGGGCCGGCCCATGCCGGCCCAGGTTCCTTCCCGGCATCCCATATGGTTCCCGAGCACTGCCAGGAGTAATTCCTGAGTGCAGAGCCAGGAGAAACCCTGAGCATTGTCGGGTGTGACCCAAAAAGCCAAAAAAAATTAATAATAATAATAATAATAAGTTGATATATATGTAAAAGGGCCTATTGAACAGTGAGTGACATTAGTATTCAAAAAATGTTGCCTATTAATTTCACTATTTTATAATTTTGAATGTCTTTTTGTTTTTTTGAAGCAAGATAATTTTTATCCCAAATTAAACATATTTAGAAGGATGTGAGAGAAGAGACATAAAATAAATACCTGTCCAAGACAGAACACAGGCTTCTCCGAATGTAAAACAGCAAGCAAAGAGACTTAGACACTAGCAAGCAAGACATGTGGTCAAGGGCAAACATGTGCTTGAAGACTAAGCAAAATTCAAACGCACTTTTTGGGTGATGAATGCTGGAGAATCAAGCCCAGAGCCCCAGACATGTGAGACAAACTCCCACTGAACTCTCTCGCCAGGACCCAGTATAGAGTATCTCTAGCCCCCAAAAAGAGACATCCAACAATACCTTAGTTAAAAATACAAAGCAAAACCTAAAGTAAACTAGCTCCAGTATAAAAATCCAGTCTGCTAATTAGGAAAATTCACTTCAACTGTTAAATGATTTTCAGGTTCAATTATTATGTCAACATTCTACATCTGACTCTTTAACGAGGGTCTGAGCAGTTCTCAAGATATACACAGCTTTCCCCTTCGTACTACCAGACAGACCCATACACATAACGGACTGCTGGAATTTTATAATAACTATGCAGTCCCATTAAAAACCATTCCCATTTAAAAAAAAAGTTTCAACTGGTCTAGTTTCAATATATTGCCATGAAACTCTGCTAAGCGAAAGACAAAATAGACAGAATGAGGTAGGGAGGGGGAGGGATGAGGGGAGAAAGAAAAAAATCTAAAGGCTCTATAATGTTATATATATATATATATTTTTTTATATATATATATATATATATATATAAAAGTCATGGGGGAAAAAAACTAGGACATGAACCTCACCCTGAGAATCTGCTGAGACCTGACAACGCACTCTGGTTTGTTTTAGAAATTGTTAGGTGTTTTTGGCACTGGCTCCTGCACTTCCCTTCCCACAATATCACACATAAATGAAAATTGCCCTCGGTGAGCAAAACAATATTCAGGTATTTATTTCAAAATCATGACAGCTGAGCATACCATAAATGCAGCAATTTCTATAATTCTACAAAACCAGTAAGGATTATGAACTTAACTTTTTAAGGAGAAAGCACAATGCTCAAAAAGAGGATTTCACTTATTTAGGGAGAAAATAACATGATCTCTGGAATTTACTGCCAAATAACTAGGAGGGTATGTGGAGCAGAAGAGGAAGTGAAAGGGAAACAGATGAACCACGACAAGCGATGTGCTGGTAATTGTTAAATTAGGTAAAGATAGTACAACGGGTTCATTATACTTCTCGATATACAAACATATTTAAAAGCTTCTATAAGAATGCATTCTAAATACACATGACAACCCTTTAATGTATGTTCTGTAATCCGCAATCTGGAAGGGAAGGAAAAGAGAAAGAGATAGAGAGAAAGGGAAAGAAATTAAGAACCTGCCATGGAGGCGGGCTGGGGAGGGAGGAGGAAACTGGGGACACTGGTGGTGGGAGATGGGCACTGGTGGAGGGATGGGTGCTGGAACACTGTATGACCAAGACCCAAATATGAACATCTTTGGAATTGAATATTTCATGGTGGTATAATAAAATACTTAAAAAAAGAATGCATTCTAAAAAAGAAAACTTTTCCATAAATGATAATTTAATATATTCTCCCCCTCTCCTCTCTCTCTCTCTCTCTCTCTCTCTCTCTCTCTCTCTCTCTCTCTCTCTCTCACACACACACACACACACACACACACACACAATCACTTTAGTAGATAATCAGATACAGTAAAAGCATGGAACCAAAAACCAGGTCCTTAAAAAGCGTCACATTATCTTCTCTGCCACCATGACCGCTGCAGAGAGCAAATCAGGCAGAGGAGAGATCTGCCAAGCGCTCCCGAGTCTACCCAGTCCCTCCACTACACCTGCAGCACTGAAGGTGAAAGTGAACTGGCCTCAACTGGGAGTGAAGTTGGGTCACATCCACACTCCACATGGTGCCCACATCGGCAGGGTTGCGTATCTTCGATATATCTTTATTTTTCTGCGCGTGGGTGGGGGAGACGGGAAAGGAAGAATTCATGTTCCCATGTGCGTGTAATTTAAAACAGACAAACTGGGCATTAAGAACATTAAGATACTGACTTTATTGATGCTGATTTTAATAAGCAAATTCCAAGAAGTCAATTCTGGTTACAAGCTCGTGAATAAATTGTCAATTCCTTTTTCACTCGACAGACCCAACTCATTATCTAGTATTCCAACCTTACATATTTTAATCCTTTTTACTAGGTGTAGAATGAAAGTTTACCTTTTCCTCCCTAACATAAAAAAAATTCTTATTTGAAATAAGAAAATGTCTGAGAAAGATACTCACTTAGCAAAATCTAAAAGCAATTTAAAAGAGTGCAGAGGGAGAATAAAAAGATTAACCTGATAAACTGCTCCAAACTGACGAGCTCAAAACCCCGTGCGGCATTTGCTCTCCAAGTACTTGTAAAGGCATGTGGTACCACAGCGCAACAGCCCCATGAGTTCTTCTTCACTGTTTTTTCAAAAGTATTTCAAAATGTTGACACATTTATCGAGTATTTTGAGAAACCTAGCTCTATCTACCTTCAGGGCTCAAGATACAAATAAATAAAAGTATCAGGACAGCTAAAAACCATCCAGTTTTAAAATCTGGCAAGTTTCCTGAGTTCTCCAAGAAAACTTCAACTGGCAACTACATTAACAGCAGAAGAGCACAGAGAAGAGTGAACAACTGTGTACCCAGGGAGACTCTGGCTGGGCTTGAAACCTCCTTAGTAAAAAGCTGAGTGACTGGGTAAATTTAACCTCTTCCTGATTCAGTTTCTCACTGGTCATTCTAGGTTTACAGAATCTACTTAGAAAATGTTCTGAGAATTTATCATAAAGATAAATTAACTTCTAATGTCAAAAATTACTTGAAAATCGATACTGTTGTTTAATTAATTTGGATAGTAAGTTTTCTTATTTGAAATAAGACAACTCAAAGCAGCGCTCAAGGCTTACTCCTGGCTCTGTACTCAGACTCACTCTGCATCGCTCTGGGGATCATATGTGGTGCCAGGTATCAAACGTCAGATGCACATCAGCACTAGTATTACTTAGGAGAAAAATAAAAGCTTCTAACTTTATATTGCTATTTATAAGAAAAATGTAGTATAGGAAAGCACCTTGATTTAAAAAATCATACTCGAAGCCTATCTTGAGGAGTGTTACCAAATTTGTTTTACATAGCTGTTGCAGGACTCCTAAGGGCCGCTGCATCTGCTCTGGATTGCCTCCCGCAAATCACTCCGTAGATAAGGGGGGTAGTCTAAATGTGGCAGTTTATCCGACCATGTATGCTGTACTAGCTGGTATAAATATTCTCCCATGCTATCACAATCATCGTGGGACTAGCTAGATCTTACCAGCATATTAGCCTGGCCACGTAGGACACCTAAATAATTAGACCAGAGAGAAATGCTGTTTGCTTCCAAGCAAACAAGCATGGCTCCCTGATATACTCAAAGGCAACTAAAATATAAAACTACAATGAAGTAGAGGAGACTTGTGAAGGCTTGGAGAAATATTTAACTGGCATTGGTGTTGGTCTTTGGTACAGTGACATGCCATCTCAGAAACCCCCTTCTCTATATTACAAAGGCATTAGCACAGTAAAGGCCCTAGGTGAGATGCAGGGAGGGATTACCTAAGGGCATTGGACCCTCCCTGCTTTCCATAACAGTGGGAGGAAGGTCTGAGTTACAGGGATATAAACTAGCCGGTTCCCGCTCTCCCTTCCTTCTTCCTTGTGGGATTTCTCCTTGTGAGCGTTCATTCCCCTTGGAAGCTTTTACACGTGGTGGTCGCCATCTTGGCCTACACGTGGCTGGGGTTCTAGCCTGGAATCCTAAGCATCGGGGTTTTTCCTTTTGCTGATTTGTATGCCTGAACCTGTGATAAGTAAAGCCTTTTAAAACTGCATCGGATTCCTGAGTTTTCATCCGTTCCTCGCCGGCTTTGGAGGTAAAGGGAACTCGCTTCCCGGCACTGTCGGGGACCCGGCGGAGCGCCCGACACATAGCCACTTTATGACTTTTGATAAACCCAAAAGTCTAACTACTTTCTCTTATACACTAAGACGTCTACTTAACAACCGAAAGAAAAAAACCCAGGCCCGAGGAGTGTAGCTCAGCAGCAGACCACCTGCTCTGCAGGTGTAAGGTCGAGTCAGACCCAAGCACCCCCTACATGCTGAGTCTGATCACTGGCCACACCATTTTGGCAATTCCTGGTACCACAGTAAAGTGTGTAATCCAGTGCACCACAACTAAGCATGTGTGTGAGTAATTAATATGCAACGCTAGGAAGCACCACGACCACACCAGCCCTTGTCACTGAAACAGTAAAAGATGTGGAGGGAAGATTGGTCCACGTACTATCTCAAATAATTTAAGCCACCAACACATTTGGGAGACATGCTAATTTGACCTATTGTCAACCGACTGTCAACTTTTGCATTAATGAACAGAATACTTGAATTTACAAATCTCTAAAACACACTGGACAACTTAACTAACCATATGAGAAATAAGTCTTGTGATCTTCCTAGGGAAGTCCTCAGACCTCACAACCATCTTATTCAGAATTACCGCTTGTGTTTTCTTTCCCGACACAGATACATAAAAACCCCTGAGATGTGTATCTTTCCGTGGCTGCAAATACCACTCTCTACTTACATGCTAATAATGAAACTTTTATCCTAAACTTTCTTATCTGAACCACATCAACTCAGGGTCCTCTAATCCCCAAATCAACTATCAAAAAGTATTCAAAGCTATGTGTTCCAACCAATCGTAATCCTAAAGACAGAGAACCAAGATACTAAGTAAACTCTAACATAAGCTTGCCATTTCTCATACTCATCAAATTTGTTTTACTGAGTATCTTCAGATCCAATTCAAGAATAACTTATAAGATTTATACATTTCATTTACTGATATAACCCTTGAAATAGTAAAGGGATAAAATATAATACATTCCCTAAGTTCTTACTAGGAAGCACCTTCTTATTTGATGACAAATTAATTCATCCATTTCCTTATACTACTTGATATAAACTAACGTTAAACTCAGTCATCTGGTATGAAGAAAGTATTGTTAGTCATGAACAAATGAGTACTACCATAAAAACACAGAAAATGTATTTTTATCAATTTAAAACCTTAAATCCAGTTGTGTTGATGTGAGTTAATTTGTGTTGCCTCCCAAAGCCACACAAAATGACAGTGGGGGAGGGGGGGAGTAAGGTACAAATCTACAACCACGAGACAGGCCAGCAGATGAGATATAGCAATAGGAGTTCAGAAAATGGAAAACAGATGTACAACTGAACTGACTTAGCAGAGGAAGCGAAAACCTGAATTCCTATTTTGGTGAGAGCCAACAAGAAACAATCCAATTGTGGGGGAAGCCCTAAGAGTCACAGATCTGTTGGCAATCAATTCTCTCATTCTCTCTTGCTCTCTCTTGCTCTCTCCCTCTCTCTCTCTCCTCCCTCCCTCTCTCCCTCTCTCCCTCTCTCCTCTCCCTCCCTCCCACTCCCTCCCTCCCCCTCCCCTCCTCCCTCCTCCCTCCCTCCCCCCCCTCTTTCTCTCTCCCCTCCCTTTCCCTCTCCCTCACTCCCTCAAAAAACAACTAAGAAAATTTCCCAGAAACAAAACAAAAAAGCAACAAAATGTGAATGTTAATCTAGGGAAACCCAACATCCAAATAATGGATGTTCTTGAAAGAATAGAAGCCATGGAGATAAATCGTTACAGACTATTTCTCAAAGATAAGAATTTCCTAGTTGAGGGGCCAGAGCGATAGCACAGTGGGGGGGGAGTTTGCCTTACATGTAGCCGACCCGGGTTCGATTCCTGGCATCCCATATGGTCCCCCAAGCACCGCCAGGAGTAATTCCTGAGTGCAGAGCCAGGAGTAACCCCTGAGCATTGCTAGGAGTGTCCCATCAAGAAAAAATATATATATATATTGCTGAGTCAAATGGGAGCTCAATTTCTAGTTCGTGGAGAAATGTCCATATTGTTTTCCAAAAAGGCTGTACCAGTCGACATCTCCACCAACAATAGACAAGAGTCCCTTTCTCCCGCATCCACACCAGCACTGGTTGTTCTTGCTCTATTGGATGTGCCAATCCTGCAAATAACCTGCAAGTGTGTGGGAGTCAGAGGTTTGATAAGACAGAGAAGGGACAGTATGCTAATGATTGTTGGATATGGTAACACCAGACTAGAACTAAGCACTGAATGTAGGCAAAGGGATATACATGTTGACCCCTTACATGTATGTATTGCAAGACACAATGTGTAAGAGAAGGGAGAAAGAGAAAAGTGCCTGCCAGAGAAGCAGATGGGATAGGGAACTGGGGGAAGGGAATCTGGGGACACTGGTGGTGGGAAATGCACACTAGCAGAGGGATGGGTGCTGGAACACTGCATAACTGAAAAACTGAAACCTAATCATGAACAGTTTTGTAACTGCATATCTCACAGTGATATTTAAAAAAAGGAAAAAAGAAAAAAATTAAAATAAAAAGAGAGAGATCTGCAGTCTTTCTAGAAAAAGACCATAGCATCCCGGGTTCTATCCTGGTCCCCCCATATGGTTCCCAGGCCTGCCAGGAGAGATCCCTGAGCACAGAGCGGAGGAGTATGCCCTGAGCACAGGCGGGCATGGCCCAACACTACAAAAAGGAAAAGGAAATAGTTCAGGGCTAAATAAGAATGGGTATAAAAGGAAACTATGTAAATGAAGGGAGGAAAAGGCAATTCGGGACAAATAAAACAAAACGTTGGAAAGGAAATTATATGCAATCTAAGTGCTTTGCATGGCTGAGCCTCTGCCTATTTCTGGCATAGACTGAGAGAATATAGACCTGTATGTGGACATTAATAAAGAAGGTAAACTCCAAACAAGGTAATAATTCAGTAGATACCATCTGAAACGTAAAGATCAAAAGCAGGAAAGTTACGTTATTTAGACAAAACAGACTAGGTAATAAAAACCAAAGGAACTGAAAGTGGTTGCCTCTGGAGAGGAGAATGTGTCATGAAGGAAATTAGAGCTGAGGTCTCTGCTTTCCTTATAACGCATACAAGTAGTAACCCCAGGGAAGGGCCCTGAGGAATGCCATGTGCTCTGTAAATAAAACAGCAAAAAACCATAAAACCACTAGAAGAGATTTTTTTAAAAACTGTGGGGAGGAAGGCACATATTTTATATAGATGTGCTTTATACTTTGGTGTGCTTTTCTTAGGATGGACCAGACCGGAAACTCTACATCAGAAGTTCTCAGCTTATTTCACTTACCTACCCCTTGTTGGGGGGAAAGAATTACTCAGTGTCCCGGGTGGATATCTACCTTGTTTAAACAAAGAGGCGGTGCATCCACTGACACCAGAGGCTACTGCCACTCCCAGGATCAGCCCAGCACCCTCCAACTAAAGGGAGGGGAGAGTGACAGGCATGGGGAGGGGGTGCTGGCCACAGAGAGATGCTCTGAGTGACACTGAGTGTAAGGAAGACGAGGAGCACACGCGGTCCGGCATGACAATGACAGTCGAAGTGTGCTCTCTTGCCCATAATCATACCTTTACAAAAAAGAACTAGGAAGTCAAAAAAAAAAAAAAAAAAACCACTTTGGAAGCAAGCTTATCTTGCATAAGTCAGATACCAAAAAATTGTTTTGGTTGCTTGGGGGCAACAGACTGTGGTGCTCAAGGCTGACTCCTGGCTCTGTGCTCAGGGTTCACTCCTGGGTAGGCTCAGGGCACTCTATGTGCCAGAGATCAACCAGGGTCGGTGGCAGCATCCAAGTGCTCTACCCACTGTACTATCACTTCAACCCAAGATACCAACAGATTTTTCAAAAACTTCAAGCTCTAGGACTGGAGCCTCAGAACAGGAAGTAAGACATTTGGCTTTGGGTGACTGCAGCCCAGATTCAAATCCCCACACCTCACTGGGTCCCCTGAGCACCCCAGAGGTCACTCCTGAGCACAGAAACAGGAACAGCCTCTGAGCACTCTGTGTATAGCCTCGCCCCTACCCCCACAAATACCTTCATGCTCCAGGGGCCAGAGATGCTACATATGTAAGCCATGTCTTACCTATGAGTGAGCCAAGTCTGATCCCCAGCATCACATGATCTCCAAAGCATCACTACATCCACGGGCCCCAGGCACCACCACTGACATTGTCCCAAAGTCCCGACAGAGCCAGAGCACCAACAGCAAGGAATCCCCCAGACTCTCCCACTCAACCACCCGCTGAGAATTGCTGAAGGGATTCCCTGGGCCTCCCTGAACACCTACTGGCAGACATCCCCCCAAACCACCTCTGTCTACAGAACAATACCAAGCAATTAAAAGCAGTAACTGAAGTCTCTAGCAGAAAAAAAAGATGTTTAAACATCATACAAGTTGACAGTCCTTCAGCACATTCCTTTTTTCCCTTAGTTTTTTTTTTTTTTGGAACACAACCACTCAGGGGTTACTCCTGGCTTTGCCCTCAGGAATTAAGTCCCAATGGTGTTCGGAGGACCTATACATGGGATGCCAGGGATCAACCTGGTGTTCACATACAGGGCAAACACCCTACCCACTGTACTATTACTCTAACCCATTGTTTTTCTTAATCCATTTTTTTTTAAAGTTACCTGATTTGGTTCTTTTTTTTTTTTTTTTTGCTTTTTTTGGGGGTTGTCACACTGGCAATGCTCAGGGGTTACTCCTGGTTCTGCACTCAGGAATTACTCCTGGCGGTGCTCGGGGACCATATGGGATGCTGGGGATTGAACCCTGGCCAGCACAGGCCGGCCGTGTGCAAGGCCTACCTGCTGGGCTATCGCTCCGGCCCCTCTTAATCCATTTTTAACCGTAAGTTTTCACCTATAAAATGAACTGTCCCCCAGCTACTTTAAGACATTACTGTAAGGAGGGCTGACGATAATAACTTGTTTAAAATCACCAACCACCAGAGCTGGTTGACCACCTGTGATCAACAGTTATTTTTATTTCTTTGGCACACATTTATCATCAATGCATCAGGCCTGGCCTGATTAGTTGCAATGAAAGCTAGAACAAAGTGAATACAGTAACACAAAATGAACTTTTCCAGGATAAGTTAGAAGACAAAGCAATTGATGCAGACAAAGCAAGCAAAAACCTGTCAGTGACAGCCCACACCTACAGAGAATCTCATCAAGGAGGAAAAGAAACGGTAACACCGAGGAGGAAGAAATAGGTTATCTAGGGTTAACTGAGCCACAGGGTGAAATCAGCAAGATTCTACCATAAGAAAGTAGGGCAACTAGTCAACTTTCAAAAATATAAACTGCAAGGAAAACAGAGAGGAGAGAGCCTCCCTGAAGCTATGCTGATTTTCAGAGAAAGGAGGGTCACCGTGGTAACAACGTGGAACCCTCAGAGCACCAGGTAGTGTAAGAGGCTGTCGGTGTGAACCCACAGAAGAGGTTTCTGGGGGCGCGAGCAATAGCCCAGCGGGTAGGGCGTTTGCCTTGCACGTGGCCGGCCTCTGCCGCCAGGGTTCGATCCCGGCATCCCATATGGTCCCCGAGCACCGCCAGGAGTAATTCCTGAGTGCAGAGCCAAGAGTAGCCCCTAAGTATTGCCGGGTTTGACCCAAAAAAAGCAAAAAAAAAAGAAGAAGAGGTTTCTGCCCTGGTGGCTGCTCTTCTGGGCAAAGAAACCTTCCTCAGCCACGCCTCAGTACCACAAAATCCCATTTCCACCAGGGAGATGTATCTGCACAGTAAATACCTGAACCGTATAGTATCCACCTTGGGGAAAATTTCTAAATTACATTCATCTCAAAGCTGTCGTTCCATCCTATCTCAACCGCCACAACTGGAAAGCGAGTGCATCAGAATCTCAGCTTTCCCACCAGGACACTGTGCCCAGAGAAGCTTATTAACATCCCTGATCTCCCCAGAGGGTGGTATCACTTGTATCACTTGTCTTCCCATTGATCATCGATTTGCTCAAGTGGGCGCCAGTAACGTCTCCATTTGTTGGGAATGAGATCCATTATCGTTACTGTTTCATCAGGATTTAAATATTAAATGAAATATCTGGAAATGACTAGGAAATTTGGGAGCTCAGTAAACTGTATTGTCCCAAGCTATGATGTGTATGACGTATACATGATGCAATATTATGCAGGTATATGTAAGATGAAATTTTGCCACTTGCTGCAACTTGGCGGGAACTTGGCTGAAGGGAATGAATTACGACAAGTGATATAAGTCAGAGGAAGAAGAAGAAGAAATACCAGATGACGGCACTGATATGTGGTAGGTATATAAGAAATAAAACCAGGCAATAGGCAATATAAATTATAGATCCTTGACTTTTGAGCACAAAACTGAAATGACCAGGATATAGGGGGAGGGAAGGAAGAAAAGGTGAACTACTTGTGAAGAAAGGGCCATGTTGGACACTCTTGGGCACTTTGAAGGTAGTGAAAGTGTATTAAACCCAAACAACAAACCATAAAAAGTATCACAACTGCAAACTAAATTAAAAATAAAATACTGTGAATTATATCTAAAAAATAAACATTAGTGTCCGGGGCGATAGCCCAGCGGGTAGGGGCGTTTGCCTTGCACGTGGCCATCCTGTGCAGGCTTGGGTTCGATCCCCGGCATTCCATATGGTCCCCCGAACACCGCCAGGAGTAATTCCTGAGTGCAGAGCCAGGAGTAACCCCTGAGCATCGCGGGTGTGACCCAAAAAAAAAACAAAAAAAAAAAAAAACATTAGTTTTTCCTTTTTGAGGGGTTGTGGAGGAAGACTTGGGGGTTGTTGCAGGACTCCTCTAAGAGCCTCTGCATCTGCCCTGGATTGCCTCCTGCAAATCACTTCGTAGATAAGAGGGTAGTCTAAATGTGGCAGTTTGTCTGACCATGTATTCTGTACTGGCTAGTATAAATATTCTCTCATGCTACCACGATCATCGTGGGACTAGCTAGATCTTACCAGCATATTTGCCTGGCCACGTTGGATCTCTAAGTAATTACCCAGATAGAAATGCTGTTTGCCTCCAAGCAAGCAAGCATGGTTCCCTGATAACTCAAAGGCAACTAAAATACAAAACTACCTTGAAGTAGACGAGACTCTTGTGAAGGCTTGGAGAAACACTTAACTGGCATTAGTATTAATCTTTGGTACAGAGACATGCCTTCTCAGAAACCCCCCTTTTCTACCCTATAAAGGCATTTCCAGGCAGATCTTGGCCCAAAACATTAGCATATAAAAGGGCCTAGGTGAGGTGCTGGGAGAAATTACCTGAGGGCATTTAACCCTTCCTGCTTCCCATAATAGTGGGAGGTCTGAGTTGCATGGGTATAAAACCAGCCTGCTCTGTCTCTCTCTCTCTCTCTCTCTCTCTCTCTCTCTCTCTCTCTCTCTCTCTCTCTCTCTCCCCTCTCTCTCTCTCTCTCTCTCTCTCTCTCTCTCTCTCTCTCTCTGTGAGCTCACACCGTTCTTGGGAGTCTTGTCTTTGTCTCCCTCTTTACAGGGCCTTAACACGTGGTGGCCGCCATCTTGGCCTACACGTGTCTGGGGTTCTAGCTGGGAATCCTAAGAACAGAGTTTTTCCTATTGCTGACCTGTATGTCTGAACCTGTGATAAGTAAAGCCTCTTAAAACTGCATCGGATTCCTGAGTCTTCATGCATTCCCCCGCCGCTTTGGAGGTAGAAGGGAACTTCGCTTCCCGGCACTGTCGGGACCCCAGCGCCCCGACGGGGGGTAGTTGTTTTTAGGACACGCCTGGCAGTGCTCAGACTTCAGGGGTCACTTGAAGGGTCAGCCAAGGATCTGTTGGTCCTCACGGAGGTGCTTGGGATGGAACCCAGATGGGCTGTATGTAAGGCAAGTGCCTTGCCTGCTGTACTGTATCTCCAATCCAAATATTACTTTTCCGAAAGGGAAAAAAAATATAAGCAATGGAGGGAAAATTACAATTAAATAGACTTAAAAGATACATACCAATCACAAGTGTGTATCTTCAAGAGAACTGTTCCTGGGTTTGTTTGTTTGTTTTGTTTTGCCGTTCTAAGGATCAGACCAAGGGCCCATGCATGCAAAGCAGGCACTTCACGGCTGACCCACATCCCAGGGCATCAGATTACAATAAGCTTTCTCAGAAGCTGACGAATGATTTTAATCGCTACAATTAGACATTTGATGATATAAGGACATTTTAAGCATAGTGATGGCATTCAAGTTCTTGACAAGAGGTCTTATCTTCTGGAATACATACTAGAATATGCAAACATGAATTTGTATAACAAAACGTTTTCGACAGAAAGCCATGCATCATACAAATAAAACTCATAGGTGAACTGCTGGAGGAAAACATTAGGCTTCAGAGAACTGAGCAATCTGTTTATGAGCAACAAGTCTTTAAATCTGGGAGGAAATATGGAGAATTCTTGAATCAGGCATATGGCTTGAGCAGAACATAAGCCTGCCTGTGCAAAAACCCGAGTTTCACTGTTGACAAAATTTGGTTCCTAAGTACTTCTATCTGTCCTGAGCAATGCTAGGTGAGGTGCCTTTTTACTTTGTTTTGGGGCCTCACCCAGTGGTGCTCAGAGATTACTACCAACTTCGCACTCAGGGATCACTCCTAGTGGGATTCAGAGAACATACCCCATACGGGGTGCTAGGGATCAAACCCAGGTCAGCTGCATGCAAGACAAGGGGCCCTACCTGCTGGACTATTATTCCAGCCCCCAAAAAAGGCCTTTAAAAAAAAAAAAAAACTTTAAGCATTCGTTCTACATTTTTCTGAGGCTATATCACATGAAGGGCACCAAAACTGATGACCAACATTGACCCAAAGCTAGTTTTCACAAAGAGAGGAGCAGACATGACTATCAGCCCCAAAGGTACAAAAATCCAATGCTGGGAGTCACAAATCTGGCTCTCAACAAGGTGCCCATTCAATACCCTAAGGCAATGCTCCTCAATCTTATTCTCAGCATGAACCCCTTTGTTCCATCCTACAGCCCCCCATTCTGCCTGCTAGTCCCACACAGCGGCCCTCCAGCTATGTAATTTTCACCTTTCACTTCCTGGAATAACCTAGAGGCTTCCAGGGACTATAAGGTCCCTAAATTGAGCAACAGCACTGATCTAAAAGTAACAGTCCACAAACTAGTGTAATGCAACTGAATCCAAAGTCAAGAGGCAGATGAAAGGAAACAGAAGGGACTCTGAAAGTAGGGAGAGGGTAACCTGTATAAAATGGGGCAGGACTTTCTTAATTCTAGCGAATGGTTTCTGGGATGAAGGATGATTTTAGACCAGTTGCCAAAACCCTTCCACTTTTCCTAAGCACACTAAAATATATTTCTGCAAGTACCCCCTAAGTTTCAATGCTAAGCAACTAATTTAAAGTTAAAATACCATGCTAAGGGCCGGAGCGATAGTCCAGCGGGTAGGGCGTTTGCCCTTGCACATGGCCGGCCCATGCCGGCACGGGTTCGATTCCCGGCATCCCATATGGTCCCCAGAGCACTGCCAGAAGTAATTCCTGAGTGCAGAGCAAGGAGGAACCCCTGAGCATTGCCGGGAGTGACCCAAAAAAAAAAAAAAAAACATGCTATGAGAAAATTATGTCTGCAGAACTACTGCACATACCAAAATTTGTACTGGATGTATAATGGTAAAATTTTAATGTCGCCTGCAGAGATTTAAACACTATCAAAACTCTTACGAACAGCCTTACTTTGCCAAGCTTACTTAAGTTACAGAAAAAGGAAGTTATAAACTGGCATGGGGCATACAAATTGTACATTCAGAATCAGTTACCTCTGGAAACTTTAGGAAGAAAATAAAAGACCACATTATCCCTAAGTTACTGAAATTAAATCCAGTTTTGCCATATATACATTTTTGGTACACATCACAAATGGGAAAGATTTTGTAAAACAGTTTCTTAAAAGTTAAAACGTTCTAAAAAAAAAAAAAAAGTTAAAAAAATTCAAGTTCTAGAGATACCATACTACCATTCTGAAATTTGTAAAAAGTGGTTTTGACTTATGATCACTAAAGGAAATTACAGTTTCATATCAAGGACTACTTCCACACAGATACTTACTCTTGACCACTGCAAAACACATATTCATAAGCAAACCACCAGCTCTTTTTCTTCTCGCAACAATTTTCACAGATGCCAGGCATTATGTGAGGCGTTATATAAGCACTACCTCATTTAATCCTCAGGAGTGTGAGAATAGTTAGGACTATAACCTTAGACTAAAGTAAGGAACGTGCGGCGATGAGAAAGAACTTGCCCAAAGATTATTGTGGCATTAATGACACTCAACCAGCAACAAAGAGGGTGAACGTTGTGGAAGGTGTTTTCTTTTTTGGGCAAGCTACTCCTTGCTCAGTACTCGGGGGTCAATCCTGGCCATGCTCAGGGGGACCATGAGGTTCCAAAGATGGAACTCAGGACACCTGTGTACAAAGTGTGCACTACCGAACTCAAAGCAATATTCCAACAAGGACATTTGTGAGGAAATTACAGCACATAACGCACACCAAGTAAGACTATAAGAGGCCAGCATCACATCAGAATTTTCTTTAATCGTGGCCACTGGGTACAATGAGGCAACAAAAGGAACTCAACTGAACAGAAATAAATACCATGGAGAAGAAAGGAGGAGAAATGTCTTCATCGCAACAGGATAACATGAGAAACAGAAAGGGGAAAAAGAACTTCCCTATCTCAAAAGAACTAAACCGGATCAGCAGTTCTCAAAATTTCATTTCCCAAAACACTTTGTCTAGGGCAGTTCATGAACCCAGAGATCACCCCAAGTACCACCCTACCCCCTAACTTCATTCCCACCCCAGGTCAAGCTGGACAAGAGGAAAGCGACATCAATACAGCCTGAAAGATTTCATTTAGAAACTTCCTACCTGGGACAAAAGTAATAGCACAGTTTTAGGGTATTTGCCTTGAATGCCGCTGACCTGGGATTGAGTCCCAGTTCAATTACTCCTGGGTCTGACCCACGAGTTATCCTGAACATTGCTGAAGTGGTCCAAGAAGTGAAAAAAAAGAAACTTCCTATCTGACCTAGACAGTAAGGTCCTACAAATGACAGTGACAGAATCACTTTAGAAGCCCTTTCAGGTCCTCTGGCTCTCTGGAGAAAACCAAACCATTCCCAAGTGGCTAGATTTAGTTACATTTACAAAACTGCAGGTTATTCATATTTAGGTCTTTATGTCTCGTAGAGTAAAACTGCAAAATGCATATAAGTATCTTGAAAAATAAGACATTTTTGCTTTTGGGAGAGGGGGTCACACCCAGTGATGCTTAGGAGTTACTCCCTGGTGGTGCTCCAGGAACCATATGAGATGCCAGGGGAATCGAACCTGGGTCAGCAGCATGGAAGGCAAATGCCCTCCTCACTGTAACATCACTCTGGCCCCAAAACAAGACATTTTCATTTTTAAACTAAGAATATGAGGGCCTGAGCGGGTAGGGCGTTTGCCTTGCACGCGGCCGGCCCATGCCAGCCCAGGTTCGATCCCCGGCATCCCATATGGTCTCCCCCAAGCACCGCCAGAAGTAATTCCTGAGCAAAGAGCCAGGAGCAACCCCTGAGCATTGCCGGGTGTGACCCAAAAAGCAAAAATAAATAAATAAATAAACTAAGAATATGAAATCAGTCCAATTTCAATCTATGAAAAAAATTCAGAAACAGTATAAATATATGCGCAGGTCACATGAGGTCTAGCCCTGTACTAAGTGGTAAGAGTCATTCACTTAAAAATGAGGAAAAAATAGAAATGTTCAAAAAAATCACTATAATTTTCACTAAAATACTATCCCCAAAACTAAGAATTTAGAGAAATACTGCATAGATTAGTTGCACTTCTAAATATGAAAAATACAGTTTAAGATCAACCACAGAACAAGGAAAAGTAATATGCAGAAGAAAAGCATCTCTCTGGGCTGGAGAGACAGCACAGAGGGCAGGTACTTGCTCCCCTTGTGCAAGGCTCACACGGGTTTGATCCCCAACACCCCATATGATTCCAACACCCCATCGATCCCTGAGCAAAGCATGGGAGAAAGCCCTTAGCACAGATGGGTGTGGCTCAGAAATGCAAACCACAAAAAAATAAGAAAAATGAGAAGAAAAGCATCTCCCCAATATGAACTATCAACTACATGGCATTCCTACATGAAATAGCTAAGTGTTCCACAGCCAACTTCAATGTTTTAAGAATCTTCAGGGGCCGGAGCGAGCCCAGCGGAGGCGCGCCTGCACGGGCCGGCCCGCCGGGTCGATCCCCGGCGCCCCTATGGTCCCCGAGCACGCCAGGAGTGATTCCTAAGTGTAGAGCCGGAGAACCCTGAGCATGCCAGGGTGGCCCAAAAAAAAAAAAAAAAAGAATCTTCACTAAAAGCACCTTTAGGACATCATACAAAAAGTCCAATTGTTCATTGAGTCATTGGAAGTAGTCCAAAGTGCCAGGAATTTCATGAGTTCAATGCTATAGGCATTTCATATTATGTTTTTGCATTTCCTTCTCGTATAAAATACTCATATACACACTTTAAAGGAAAAGACTTGAAGAAAGCATCTGTCATCACTATCAGACATTTCTAACTGACATTAGAAATGATCATTTTTGATTTCTGATTTCTATGGGCTTTATTTGTAATGTCTAAATCATCGCTGCATTTATTCTTTTTTTTTTTTTTTTTTTTTGCTTTTTGGGTCACACCCGGCGATGCTCAGGGGTTTCTCCTGGCTCTGCACTCAGGAATTACTCCTGGAGGTGTTCAGTGCGGGGATTGAACCCCTGGCCGGCATGGCCGGCCGCGTGCAAGGCAAACTCCCTACCCACTGGGCTACTGCTCCGCCCCCGCTGCATTTATTCTTAAAGATCATTCCCTGTCAATGATACCCGTCACCGACTCCACTTTACATTTTCTTCTGGGGCACTGCCAAATCAGAGGAATGATAAAAATCTTTTCAATATCAAGTTGCCATTGTGTGCCAAAACATGGCATTCCCAAAGGATGCTCTGTCTGGAATCTTTGGGCGAATAATACACAAATCTTTCATTAACTCCGTCTTCCAGAGAGACTGAAAACTGTTTGTGTGTTGGGGGAAGGTCAGGGCTAAGAGTGAATTTGCTGACTCCTAAGAGGTCCAACCCTGAAATTCCAAGATTCTATAAAAGGGCAGTAAATTAGGGTTTGGCTAGTATTTGCTGACTACTGAAGCCAGCATAAACATTTACTTGAGGCTTCTCAATCTGTGAGAGAAGTCAGTGGTTAGGTATAGTAATTCTGCATGTGAAAAAAAAAAACAAGGCCACTGAAAAGTTTCTAAATAAAGGTGAGGTTAGAGGTAAGCATATTTCCTTTGTTTTCTCCAAATAAACAACACTGATTTTAGAAAGGTAAAATTTTGCTCTCAGTGGTATTGATCACTACATACTACATAATCATCTTATAAAATGCTAGTAATGCATCCTTTCCCAAAAATATGCCGTTTCTAAACAGAATATTTCAGCTCAAAACAAAAAGAAAAGGACCCATGGTTTCCTCTAGAAACAGAAGCAAATTCAAACCTCCAAGAAAAAAATTTTAACACTCTGCCATGTAAAATATAAACCCACATTCCTGAATAAAATGGTAAAGGCAGATCCTTTGTAGTTCTCTAGCCACAGTAATATGAGAGTGGTGATTCAGAGCAAAACCCAATGTTAAACATACAATATTACTAGTTACAGAGTAATTTCGCCAATAAATATTTCGGCAGAGGGCCGCTTTGTCATCTTCGTTGCATGTATTCTGAGTTGAGAGCAGGCGGTTAGGCAGTCCACGTGGACACCCTCTGATTTTTAAAAAATCTATTTTTAAAATCTGAGGACTGGACAGTTTTTCTAAACTTAATTCTTCCTACCCGGTAATTTGGAAAGGGTAAACCACAAGATCCTTAAGAAGCAAAAGACCTAAGAAGCTCACCAACTCAGATCAGCACAATGCTATCTTGGAAAACTCGGAACATTCACAAAGGGAATACAGAGTCCGCACTCAATTCAAATACTGAAAGCTATCTCTCTAAATAAGCAAGAGCTATCTGAATTTCTTGGTTCTGTATTTTGCAGTCATTTTCTCTTCAGAACTGTCCCCTAAACCTGCAAATTTGCAAATCTGCAAATCTTTCTATTTCCAATTAAACTTTACAATTTAATATGCATACCCAATTATGTAATACAGTCTCAGCTAAACGTACTCTGCAATGGGGGCCGGAGGGATAGCACGGCAGAGAGGGCTAGCACAGCCTTGCACGCAGCCAACCCGTTCGATCCCGGGCATCCCATAAAGTCGTGTGTGCCCCCACCGGCAAGAGAATTCCTGAGTAACCCCTGAGCATCACCATGCGTGACCACCCCCAAAAAAAAGCACGATGTAGTTTACTTATTTTTAATTTTTTGGGTAACCAAAGCTCCCCTCCTCTGCCCCCCCACCTCCACTACCACTCACCATGCTCAAAGGTTACTCTCGGCTCCGCACTCAGGAATCACTCCTGACAATGCACTGGAGGCAATACGGGATACCAAGGATCCAACCGGGCCACATGCAAGGCAAACGCCCTACCCACTGCACTATCACTCTGGCCCCTGTAGCTAACTTTTAAACGGGCGAAATTTGTATTACCACTTAACAATAGTAAACTCTAACAGTGTTAAATGATGTTTTGGGGGTCACTTTTGAATCATTAGACAACTCCTATCTATTTCAGATAACAAGAATCTGAAATTGGGAGCTCAACTCAGCGGTCTACTTTGTAAGGCCTTTAGCAGTTTGTCCAAAAACTACTCAAACCAGAGGTCAAAGACTAAGGAGGTTATAAGTAAATCTTGGGGGAGGGGGAAGTGTTATAAGTAAATGTCTTCTCCTACACACAAGCCCACTAAAGGTTTCAGTGGGAATTCTGCCCAAGAAATGAGAAAGACAGGTATGATTAAATTTGTCCTAACTCCCCACCATTGTTCCAAGCCACTACCATTTGCACAGTTCCAATAACCTCCAAAAGTAGGTATCTGAGACCTGATGATGGGTCTCAAATTGAACTACAGGACTGATCACTCCTGTTCTGCCAGGCAACACAGCCTAGCTCTTCAAAAAGTTGTGAAGGTCTGATGGTTGTACTTGGTTGGCTCTTATCACAATCCAAGACTGCATTGCTTTGCAGCCAAATCGGTAAGTGCAGCAGCAATCCAGTGATTTCTCACAGCAAAAGCACGGAATATACAAGAGTACTTGTTGTTCCCCAACAAAACCTGCCCACAGGGGCCGGAGCGATAGCTCAGCGGGTAGGGCGTCTGCCTCGCACGCAGCCAACCAGGGTTCGATTCCCCAACATCCCATTTGGTCCCGCGAACACTGCCAGGAGTAATCCTGAGTGCAGAGCCAGGAGAAATCCCTAAGCATCGCCGGGTGTGACCCAAAAAAGCAAAAAAAAAAAAAAAAAAAAAGTTGTCCCCAGACTAACAATTTCAAACCCCAGATCCTGTGCCTAATGACTCAGTTGCCTTCAAGAGTTCAGACTCAAAGGAAATGCAGAACGAAAATTCGAATTCTCCATAGGATGTTAGAAATGGTGACGAGAGAATCAAGAACACGGAACCAAAGAAAAAAGGAAGAACGAAAGAAAAAAAACTTTAAAAGTCCAAAAAATAAAAATAATAAAAACTAAAGACACTTAAAGAGCAGAAACTAAAAAGAAGATGCTAGGCACATCGTGCCTTTGCAGATGCAAGAAGTTCAAAACAAACCACGGGAAAAATATTTGTGATTCCGAAAAGATCAAATATACCCACTGCCCTCTTGGACGCAACACTCAAGACTTGGAAACGGGGCCCAGGGTTGCGGTGATGAGGAATTGGATTCAAGGCGTCTAGGTCAGTAGGATGGACTCCACACAGACACCCCTCCCAAAAAAGAATGGACTCAGTAGGATGGACTCCACACAGACACCCCCTCCCAAAAAAAGAATGGACTCCGGGGGCTGGAGATGTTCTAACCCCACCCAAAAGCTCTGACCTCAGTGGAGATTGATGATGGGGGAAAGCAGAGAGACAGAAGCGGCTGCTAGGGCCAAATTCTGGGAATCGACACTCAATTCCAGCCCTGTCGCCCCCCTCTCTGTTCTCCTCCAGGTCCACACCCTGCAAATCCCAAAAAAACGCAGGAAAAAAAAATGTTTTGAATCTCCTAACCTTCGTCCCCCTAACCCCGGAGGCGGTAAGCCAGCCTATACGAGCAGAGAAGGCCCCTGGATGGGAACTGCAAAGACCACGCAGCGGGTGACCCTCTCGGGCAGCGCCCGGGCCCACGACGTCCTGCAGGACGGTGCGGGCAGGAGCCCAGGGACCCAAGCAGCGGGCGCGGGGCTGCGCGCGGTCCCTGGCCGGAGCCCGCAGTGGCCAGCGCGCGGCAGGCCGAGAGCCAGGGCGTCCTCGCCCTCGTTCCCTCTCCCCAAATCACGGCGTGCACAAGGACGCCGCCGCCGCCGAGCCTGAGCCCCAGCGCACGCCGCGGCTGCTCCAAGCCCCGACAGGCGAGCGCGCCGCGCCCGGGATGGGGCCGGATTCTCCCCCTCCGCTGCCGATCGCTGGGGCCGGGACGCGGGGCTCTGAACCCACAGACCCCGGCAGGACCCCGCACTCCGCTAAGCACCCCCCGCACCTCTCTCGGCCCCCGACTCTCCCGCGCGCGACAGAGAGTGGCCGCGGGGGAGCCGGGAAGTGGAGACCCAGCTCGGAGCAACAGGAGGAGCCGGACCCTCGGAAGGGCTGGCAAGGGGTGCAGGAGAGAGGGGGAGGAGAAGAGACAGATGAAGCCGCAGGAAAAATTCCCAAAGCCAGACGCCCTCCCCCACCGGTGGGACAGTCCCGCCACCGCTTCCTGCCAGGATCAGCTTCCCAGCTGCAGCCAGAGGAAAAATCCGAGCCGCCCCTGCAGCTCCTCGGGGACCCGTCGCTCGGCACGCCCCCCCCGCCCCCGGGCCGCCATTCCTCAGCTCCGCGGGTCTCCTTACCCGGACGCCGCAGCCCGGGACCACGCTCGCCACGGGGGACCCGTCCAGCCTCAGCCTCAGCCCAGCCGCCCCGCCGCCGCCGCGCCGCCTCCTCCTCCCTCCGCTGCGTTTCAAATTGAAATTCCCCGGCTGGGGCCGTCAGAGAACTCGGCGCGCCAGCCCCGCCCCCTGCGCGGCGGAAGCCCCGCCCGCGTCCTCGCGGGACGCCTCCCCGGCGCGGAAACCCCCACGGCCGCGACACGCCCCTGCGCCCGGGCCACGCCCCTGCGCCCAGGTCACGCCCCCTGCGCCCAGGCCACGCCCCCAGCCCGCGGCGGGGCTTCGCCGGGCGCCGTCGCCAGGTACCTGCGGTGGAGAAGTCTCCCCTTCACAGCTGTCACGGGAAACGACTGTTGGTGCCTATGTGTGAGCACAGCGTCCTGCCTCGAGAATCTCAGCCGCAGATGCCCTTTTTTTTTAAAAAATCAGATTCTGAAGAATTGTTTCTTCTAAATAAATCCGTTGTCTTAAATCTTCAGCGGCCACCGTGAGATAACCAGCATCAGGTCCCTGGGCACTCGGAAGGACTGGTCCCCCTCAGCCCCCAGCGTTCAGAGTCATCCTTGAGAGCAAGCCTGGAGATGGAGGGACCACCAGGAGGGAGGGCTTTTATGGCGAACCCAGAGAAGGCCCAGGCGCCTGGCGGGGAGAGTAGGACGGTTCTGGTTTGGGGCCAGTGCGGGGAGGTGCTCAGGGCTCACTCCCGGCTCTGCATTTGGGGATCACTGCTGGAGGCCTGGGAGGACGGGGAGGGGGTGCCAAGGATAGAACCCGGGTGGCCGCGTGCCTGGCAAACGCCCCTACCCGCTGCCCCCGGCTCCGCCCTCCCCAGTTTTTCTTTATCATCGGATATCTCTCTTTCACTGTCTCTTAACCTTTTGTCAATTGAGATGTCCACATCATAGCCGCCAACATCTGCCACCCTCGACTTTTTTTTTTTTTTTGGCTTTTTTGGGGTCACTCAGCGATGCTCAGGGCTCTGCACTCAGGAATTACTACTTACAGGTGCTCAGGGACCATTTGAGATGTTGCTGGAGATCTAACCTAGGTCGACCGGGTGCACCCCTCCTCCTCAACTGAACTCATCTCCATCTCAGCCAAAATAAAGGGCTTTTTTCTGTTTGAAAGACCCTTTTCTAAAATTAACAACCTCTCAGGCCAGAGGGATAGCCCAGCGGGTAGGGCGTTTGCCTTGCATGCGGCTGGCCCATACTGGCCTGGGTTCGATCCCCTGCATCCCATATGGTCCCCCGAGCACCGCCAGGAGTAATTCCTGAGTGCAAGAGCCAGGAGAAACCCCTGAACATTGCTGGGCGTGGCCCAAAAAAATAAATAAATAAATAAATAAATAAATAGATAGATGAATAAATAAAATTAACGTCAAATAAAACCTATTACAACGCACACCCACAGACTTCATTTGATCCTCACAATAACCTTGTGGGAAAGGCAAGGTAAATATGATCTCCATAACATCAAAGAGAATATTAGGAATTGAGAAGATAAATTATTTGCTTACAGCCTGTTAGTAATAAAAAGGCTAGCATTATTGCATGCTTTCCTGTGCTTGCCATTATTCTAAGTCCCTCATATATACACCCCACCATATGTCAAGTACCCTTATTAAACTTATTAAACTAAATACAGAGAAGAAACCTGATTAGATAGCAGTAGTGACAAAACCTAGTAATTTTTCAGAGAACACTATTATGAACTTTGAGACCGATTTTCAATGAACTAACAAGGCTTATTCTTTCTGATTTTGTGCAAGGGACCACACCCAGTAGTGTGTGGCTTACTTCTACATCTGCTCAGGGCTTACTCCTAGTTCTCTGCTCAGGTATCACTCTTCGAAGGCTTGGAAAAACATATGGAGTGCAGGGATTCTAACCACATGCAAGATAAACACCTACCCACTGTACTAGTGCTCCGGCACCTAAGACTTATACTTTAGAAGCCATCATTTCACAGACCTTGAAGATAGCTTTTTGTTTATAATTTTGAAGGGTTCTTGAAGTTGCATACAATTTAGAGTGTGAAAACTTGATCTAGCCCTTATGCAATCCTTTTAAAACACTAAATATAACAAATTTAGGGATAATAAAGTTTTATATATCTCATTTCCTTATTATTTTATGTTGACATATATGAGTCACTTTTGTTATTTATTTTTGGGGCGTGGATTGGGGTTTGGGCTGCACCTTGTGATGTTCAGAGGATTACCCGGGCTTTGTGAGCAGGAATTACTCCTGGCATGTTCAGGGGACCATATGGTGTGCCGAGGATCAAACCCATTTCAGCCACATGCAAGGCAAGCACCCTACCCACTATACTGTCACTCTGGCCCTGAATCACTTTTTTATGCTGTTTATTAATGTTGCAGGTGGGCCTCACGGGTGGCTTATGTGAGGTGGGAAGGAGAGAGTGATGGTTGCTTTCTCCCCCAGCTGACTCTGCCGCCCGGGACCCACTGGGCAGGCTAAGGACTGATAAAGTCTACCATGAGCCCCTGCACGGCGTGGGACTGAGCCCCACCAGTCTCACGAGGTGGCCGCCAAGCCACACCTGATGTCCACTTGATCTCTAGGCACGGGAGTTGATCCCCACCACCCGAGATTTCTCGGGAGCCACGGACTCAGGCTGGAGCGAGGAATTGCTCTTTGCAGGAAGGGAAAGTCAGTCCTAGGCCTTACCCAGGGCTTTCTCAGGGTTCTTGTCTTCCTCGCAGAAAAAGAATTTTCAGGAGTCGACGAGCAGTGAAGTAAAACAGGTTTTTATTAAGGAGGTTTTAGGAAGGGAAGGAGGAGGGAAAGTAAGAGAGAGAGTAACGCGCTCAAGGGAGATCTCGGGCTACTCCAAAGATGGAGAGCAAGTAAGAGAGAGTACACATCTCAAGAGGAGAGATGCGGGCAACACACGTGCTCGGGCACCCACATGTGCTCCGCCATGTAGGCTCAGGCAGCATGTGTGTCCATGCAGCATGTGTGTGCTGTCCTTTGGTCAGGACAGCTTTTATAGATTTCTCCCCAAGTTACTCCCATATGGGGAGTCAACTTAGGTTGCTAGGCCATTGCCAAGGGAAGTAGACTTTGGGAGTGGTCTTCTTTGAAAATCTGCTTTTCTTAACCTCTGTCCCTGCTGGATCTTCTGTCCTGGAATGTAGTCGGATTAAGGGATCTGCAGAGAAAGGTTGATCCAGCTTCCCTCAGAATCTTTTGTTGGTTAATGGGTCTTACCAAGTCGGTTCCTGGTTCCAAAGGTGACTTTGGACAGACTTAGGGCAAGAATTCATTGCCATGTGGGGATGGCAATTCATTGCCCCTGTCTGCCTGCCTACAACATTAAGAGAAATTCTGACAAGCAAATTTAGATCCCTACTTGGGTGACCACAGTAATGTGGACATAGCAAGACTTAGCCTAAAGAAATAAATAAAGGCACTGGGAGAAGCTCTTTTAAATATCTGAAACCTATTGTTTGGAAGAAGAATCAGTAACTTTGCTTTGATACAGCCTTACTTGGCCCAACATTTCAATAGAATACAGCAGATTCAATAACGACCTGATAGCAACTGAAGGCAGAAACAACAAACAGCCTCCAGGAGCCACAAAGTGTGTTGTGGGTGTGGGGGTGGAACAGATGGAATATGGTACCCTACAGACAGCAGGAAACAACAGGTGGTAATTCAGGCAAACAGGCAAGTTTTAACAGAGAAAAGAAATTTGAAAGACAATAGGACAAAGAATCCAGAGATACAGACAGAAGAAAACACTGTCAGCATGGGTCAGGATAACCAGGCTGTAGTTTAAGGCCAGACATTAATCTCTAGAAAAAGTCTGATAAGAGCAGGTTTGGGGCTTCCTACTAGACAGACTGGAGTAACTGGGATGTGACTGACAGAGAGAGAACAAGACAGGAATCTAGCCACAAGACCTGAGATTTGCCACATGGAAATTTTGCATCACATCTTCTATCCAGGCGCCAATGTGCAAGCAAATCCAGCCTGCAGCTTAGACTATAAATTTACCCAGACTTGGGGGCCAGAGCGATAGCCCAGCAGTAAGGAGTTTGCCTTGCATGCAGCCAGCCTGGGTTCAATCCCCGCATCCCATTTGGTCCCCTGAGCACCGCCAGGAGTGGTTCCTGAGAGCAGAGCCAGAAGTAACCCCTGAACGTCACTGGGTGTGACTCAAAAAGCAAAAATAAACCCCAGCAGAGCCTCACAACAAGCCAGACGACCCCCTGACTCCATGGGGGCCGCCGTTTTCCACATCCAGACTTCTTTCGTCACACCTCCACCCAGCAGTCCAGTCTGTCACAGCCCGGATCATCGACCCACCTTGCAGCAGTTTTTTTTTTTTTTTCAATCCGGCCCAGGTATGCTGAACCAGAGACTCTCAGACGTGGGGGCAGAGCTGCTACTTGCTCTCCCCTGTGACCAGTAGCTCGTGAGGGCCCAGCAGCTCATGGCGGGTTCTAGCCCTGGCCTGCCACACCAGCAGAGCCTCACAACAAGCCAGACGACCACCCCGACTCCATGGGGGCCACCGTTTTCGACATCTGAACTTCCCTCTCTTCACAACTCCACCCAGCAGACCAGATTATCACAGCCTGGCTGACACGGCTGCTAGCGGCAGAGCGATTCATCAATAAATGCTTTATTTAGAGGTGACTACAAGAGTATGCCACCTGCACGGCAAGCCTGGTGAGCTGCTCATGTTGTATTTGATATGCCAAATACCAGTAACATTTATATTAGGTCATTCCCATGACCTAATATAATGGTTTGAGGCTCTTTATGTTCCTGGAGCAAGCGGATGCCTTTGGGTTCTACTAGCATGAGACAGGACATATGGAGATGTTACTGGTGCCCGCTCTAGCAAATAGATGATCAACGGGAAGATAGTGATAGTGATAGGAAATAAATAAATAAAAATAAAAGTAAATAAATAAATTTACCCAGACTTCCTTGTACTTTTAGCCACCAATTCACATATCCAGACTACTATGGAATCTTGATCTCACTACAAATATCTCGTGATTCTTTATTAGAGTGTTTTTGAACTGACAACCCATCCTTCCATTGCAGGATCTAGAGGCAGGCAGACCTGACGAGCAGCCCCATACTCTCTGAGGAAATATCAAACTCCACTGTCAATGCACACACACTAATTCCACTGCCATAGGGACAACAGAACGTCACACAAATGTTAATAGGAGCCAATTTTTTCTCATTGATGATCTTTAAGATAATTTCACTTATCTGTGACTATGTAACCTTACATAGCTTAATGAAATAAAACATTTTATTGCTGGTGATTCTCCAGGGTAGGCATTAAAGCACTCTCAAAGGATGGTTCATGCTTATGACGTATGGTGTCAATTGGTAGACTCAATAATGAATGAAGAAGCAGAGATTTTACTGACATGTCTGGCAGCTGGTTCTACTTGTCAACTGGGTGGGGGAAGGGGGATGCTAATTTATCTTTTACATGACTCACATCTTCTAAGACCTCTCTGTTTTCACGTTGCCACTTACTAAGAGAGCCCAAACTCCATTACATGGCATCTGGCTTCCTAGAGATTAGAACAAAATCTGGAAGTTCTTTGGGAGCCAGAGCGATAGCCCAGCAGGTAGGGGCGTTTGCCTTGCACGCAGCCGCCTGTGCCGCCCGGGTTCAATCCCCAGCATCCCATATGGCCCCCTGAACACCGCCAGGAGTAATTCCTGAGTGCAGAGCCAGGAGTAACCCCTGAGCATTGCCGAGTGTGACCAAAAAAAGCAAAATAATAATAATAATAATAATAATAATAATAATAATAATAATAATAATAATAATAATAATAATAATAATAATCTGGAAGTTCTTTAAAGGTAGAAACAAAAGCACCCACAACTTTAATTATATCCCAGGCTGTTAGTCAGAACAAGTCAAAGAGGCAGCTAAAATTCAAAATGAGGGGGCTGGAGCCATAGCCAAGCGGGTAGGGTATTTGCCTTGCACGTGGCCGGCCTTTGCAGGCCCCAGGTACGATCCTCGACATCCCATATGGTCCCCCTGAGCACTGCCAGGAGTAATTCCTGAGTGCAGAGCCGGGAGTAACCCCTGAGCGTCATCAGATGTGACCCAAAAAAGCAAAAAAAATAAATAAATAAATAAATAAATTCAAAATGAGGTATCATGGATCTCACTTCTTAATAAAAGAAGTAGACTATGTGTACATATAAAAGGGATTATTGACAACCATCTTGGTTAACTGGTTTTTACTGGTTTTGGCATATCTAATATGCATCGGACAGCTTGCCAGGCTCTGCTGTGCGGGTGGTATACTCTCAGTAAACTGCCAGGCTCTCTGAGAGGGGGTGGGTAAAATATTCTTGGTAATTCAGAGATGAATTGCGCGCCGCTTGCGGCCACATGCAACAAGGACAGTATCTGCCTGGTCTATCTGTGTCTGTGGTTCAAGCATTCCTGGGCTTAAATACTCTCCTCTGTACGGTGGGTCTCTGTACGGTGGGTCTCTGACAAGCCGGGCATGAGATTGGCTTAGTCTTTTGGGTGGAGCTCTGATGAGCTGAGGAGTCTGGATGATGAAAAACACTGCCAGCACAGTGTGGGGGGTTCCTCTGGGTTCTTCTGAGACTCTTTTGGGATGGTGGGCTTGGACCAGAAGTCACTCTCCGTCCCTGACCCCCATGGTGAGTGGAGTAGAGGGAGTGCAATGGGGAGAGCTGGTAGCAGCTCTGCCTGGTGTATCTGCGTCTGAGAGGTTGTGCTCTGGGGGTCGGCCTGCCACGGCTCTGACCTTTCTTCCAATTTGATGATCACTTCTGGTGTGGTGAGTGAATGCCCCAGTGACACCAGGTGACTGTAGGTTTCCATGTCACATCCGGTACAGGGTCTGCTGCTCATCATGCAGGTTCTGCCACTCTTCCCAGCTGAAGACCACAGCAACATCTTCAAACAATACCATCCCCTAAGGGGCACATTCTCCGCCAGTTAGCTCCATGAAGTCAGAGATATATGTATTGTCACTGCATGCTGAAACACAGAGAACTCTGGAAACAGATCTGGGAGCGACCAAAGGAAGAGTCAGGAAAGGACTAACTGGGTTTCCTCCTCGTACTGAGAATCTTGTGTCCAGGGTCTCTATTCAGTATCTCCTGCTTCTTCCCAACCAGCATCCAGCACCTTGGAGACTCCTTCATCCACAAAGGACTTGAGGGGACTGGCAGCCACGCAGAGCAACTTCAAGGCACAGCCCCCCAAGATCAAAACGGAGCAATGGAGAAGATTGCTCCAGAAAGGCAGTGGAGAAGATTATCCATTACTTCTACTTGGATCTCTTTGACAGCCATGTCTACCAGCCCACATACCAAATTCTGCAGGATGGATATGTCATTCCCAACGTTCTCTCTTCTGATATCCGACATGCCATTTCGTTGGTAAAGAAGGGAACAGCACCCGGCCCAGACAAAGTCAGAATCGAATACCTAAAGAATCTGCCATCAGTACTCATCAATACACTGGATTGGCTCTTCACACACTTCACAAACTACCTGTGAATGTGCCCTCCCAATGGAAAACCTGCAGGACAGCTCTACTATTTAAGAAGGGAGATATCCATGACATTGACAACTATCGCCTCATCTGCCTGTTGTCCATCATCTACAAGCTGTTCACTTGAGTCATCCTGAACAGGATTAGCAGAACATTAGATGAAGGACAACCATGAGGGAAAGCTGGCTTCCGAAAAGGATTCAGCACAATCGACCATATCCACACAGTGACCAAGCCATTGAGGTTTGTAGGGAGTTCAAGATACCACTCTGTCTCACATGCGTTGATTTAAAGAAAGCCTTTGATTCTGTTGAGACTGAAGCGGTCATCGAAGCTCTAGCCAAACAGGGTGTTCAAACCCAATACATCAAGATCCTTCATGAGCTGTATTACAGATTCACCACCAGGATCTCACCATTCTACAGGGAAGTGATCATTTGTTGCAGTACACCTGCCCAGAGCCTCTGCATCTGGCCTGGATTGCCTCCTGCAGGTCACTTTGTAGGAAGGAGAGCAGTTTAAATGTGACAGTTTATCTGACCATGTATTCTATACTGGCTGGTATAAGTATTCTCTCATGCTGCCACAGTCATTGTGGGACTAGCTAGATCTTACCGTGTATTTGCCTGGCCACGAAAACAGGATGAGAACGCTATTTGGGTTTCCCAAAGAGGAATAGAAAGAGTTATGCTTAGATTATCACGCCTCACTCAAGTGAGAGAAGGAATTCGGAGTTCCGACCTCCATCAACCATGGAGAGTCAGGGATGCTGTCTCTTTTGCCAAAGCATCGAAAATCAGATAGGTTGGACCTGTAATGTGATTTGGAGATGACCTCTGACTAGAGCCATTACTGACTGGATCCCACGGGACATCAAAAAATCACATGGCCGCCCACCTACAAGATGGTCAGACTTCGCCAAGACCCTGAACAAAGGGTTTGAGGCTCTTCGTATTCCTGAAGCGAGCAGATGCCATTTGGCTACACTGGCACGTGGTAGGGTCAAATGGAATGTTACTGGCACCTGCTCAAGCAAATTGACGAATAACGGGATATCAAGTGGTCAAGTAATCTTGGTAAGTAACTCATCACATAAGCTATGGTTTTTCTAGTTGAGACTTAGAGTCGGCCTTCAAGCACCTGTTCTTTTGCATCTGTAGAAAAATTTTCCACAAAATTTCTTCAAAAGCATCACAAGGTTCACATTTCATGGGACAAAGTTTTGTGCTGATTTATGCTAATTTCCTTGTGAACAGTCTCTCCCAACAATTGCTAATACCAGTATATAGCTCCCAAACCTGTGAAACTAAACTAGTCCCCCAATTGTAGCCAACTTCTCTCTCTCTCTCTCTCTCTCTCTCTCTCTCTCTCTCACACACACACACACACACACACACACACACACAGAAAGTAGTCTAAACAAGGACAATCTCTGCAGTTGGTCTCAGAGATTTCATGGTCAATTGGCCCCTGGAACTTAAACCAAGAATAGAATTTTGTGATTACTAGTTTCATTTATGTAACATAAATGTAACCAGTAATAATTATCAAAAATAATCGATTTATATACTTAAAATGAGTACCTTTTATTGTCAATTACATCAGTAAATTTGATTTTTTAAAGTATAATTTAATTTTTAAAATCCCTGAAAACCTGCATTTGGAAATAGTGAAGCAAAGATTGACTATATCAATTGCACAATCTGAGTATCATTGTTTACCAGGCTTCAATCTTCCTCTAAGCAAGCAAAGCAACATTATTTCCTGTAGGAGACACAGGCATATCTCTTCTAGTCAAATTCTGTAATGTGCAGTGAGCTCATGCATAGCTCTTCTAGAGTCCCTATCTCATTTAAATGAATTTTCTATACGCTCGTTTTCAAAGTTATGGACAGCCTTGAGTCCTATTTTTACCAATTAGATCCAGGCAGTAACAGGCAAATTTTTACAAAACTATAGTTTACTGTGATTATGCAGTCATAAGAATAAGTATTGGGTCCTTTTGGCGTGGCCTGGTCTTTAGTAGAAAAGGACCTAGAGAGGTTCTAAAGGATCATAGACATAAACCTACCATCAAAAAAAAAAGAAATGACCGTGGACTCTATATGAAATTGTATACTCAATTTTTAATAGAACAGGCAGATATGCTGTATGGGAAATGATTGAGATGACTGAGACAGTACACCAATAATTGAACTGTTGGGTCTGGTGTGGACGCCAGGGCTGTCCAGAGTCCCCAAGTATTAAAGTCCATCGGGTCGCACTCATGGGCCAGTGGCTCGCCAATGGACTCAGAAGCAGGACCACCTGTTCTTTGGCGGTCCAAGGTTTTAATTATTCACACACCAATGGAAAGAGCAAAAGCAGAGAGAGAGAGAGAGAGAGAGAGAGAGAGAGAGACAGAGACAGAGACAGAGACAGAGACAGAGACAGAGCGCGCAGCAGAGCAGAGCAGAAGTCAACCAGACGAAGTTCACTCCAGACCATCCACTCTAAGATCTCCTACCACTCCAAACTCTGACCACACCAACCCCAGTCAAACAAGAGAGCCTCTTTATAGTTTTCAGGGAAAGCAGTAAGGTTTTATAAAAGCAGGGGCCAGAACTGCTCAAAGCCTGGGGCAAAAGGTGTTTTTTTTTTTTTACTTTGAAAAGAAGGAAGTGAGAAGGGCTTCCTCTCACCAGGTGCAAGAAATACAGCAGGCTCTGCTCGGGCATCTTCAGGCTAGTGTGGAATCTCAGAATGTTAATTTCTTTCATCTTGAGCTAATAAAAAAATCATTTAAATGATGTTTCTAGTTGTTGTTTTGTGTGCGTGTATGTGGTGTGTGTGTGTGTGTGTGTGTGTGTGTATCAACAAAGTAAAAGGAAATGGAATTTAGCTATAGCCTGGCTAGGGTGATTTTCCTGGGGACATCACACCATATATAATGCACACTGCATTCCTTTCACCAGACTGATATTCCAGCCCCTCAGGGTTCTTATAAATTTCTTTTAGGTAATCACAAATCCCCTCCTGTGACCTTACTATTTTAGCTTTTTTGGTCAGAACAAAGCCTGTTTTAGGTCTTGCTTTAGGGACAGACAAGTTTTTCCACATCCAAGGCAGGGTGGTCTCTCATCCTGGTTCCATACAATCACTTCATGGGACTCTCCTTGCCTAGGGTATGGAAGAATTAAAATCAATCTATAGATAACTAAGGGATTTAGGTAGGAAATATGGTGCAAGCCCAGAAAAAAGCAAATTAGCCTTAACTGTCTTACTATATCTACACAAAAGGACGCACTCCAAAACAAGAGCATGCAAAGGAAACAAGGAAAAGAGAAAAGCGACTTTTTAGCAAACCACTGAGTTTAGCTGGGAAATTGACACCTGTTAAGAAGGAGGCCTAGGCTATAAATAATGGAACCCAACATCTGAAAACATTAGATTGATTTGTGATGCCCCATAGCAGGTCTGGGGGCAGCAGAATTGCAGTAGCTAAACATCTCCCAAGACAGTAGAGTGTTGCAGGACTCCTCTAAGAGCCTCTGCATCTGCTCTGGATTGCCTCCTACAAATCACTTCGTAGATAAGGGGGTAGTCTAAATGTGGCAGTTTATCTGACCATGTATTCTGTACTAGCTGGTATAAATATTCTCTCATGCTACCACAATCATCGTGGGACTAGCTAGATCTTACCAGCATATTTGCCTGGCCACGTTGGATCCCTAAGTAATTAGACCAGAGAGAAATGCTGTTTGCCTCCAAGCAAGCAAGCATGGCTCCCTGATAACTCAAAGGCAACTAAAATACAAAACTACCATTGTGTAGACTAGACTTGTGAAGGCTTGTAGAAATATTTAACTGGCATTAGTATTAGTCTTTGGTACAGAGACATGCCATCTCAGAAACCCCCTTCTCTACCCTATAAAGGCATTTCCAGGCAGATCTTGGCTCAAGATATTAGCATATAAAAAGACATTAGGTGAGGTGGTGGGAGAAATTACCTAAGAGCATTTGACCCTCCCTGCCAGAGGAAGTTACATTTAGCTTACTGCTCCTCCCAGCTCTGCTAGGAGGCTTTGAATTAGCTCTGGGTCCTTGTAAACAGCCAGAAGGTCTCCCTGAAGTTGCTACATTTCTATAGAGCAATTGTCCTGTTTTCATCTCTAGATAGCCCAGCCCAGAATGGGCTGGGCTGGGGAGTTTGGGTGGATTTCTAGCTGTAAAATAAGCTGCAAGAAAAGAAAAGCTCTCTTTTTTCCCCCTTTTGCCATTTTGGCTTCCCTTGGCGGTTTGCTTCTCCATCCTCTCGATTCTCTGTTGGGCCTCAACACGTGGTGGCAGCCATCTTCGCCTACACCTGGCTGGGGCCTAGCTGGGAACCCAGAGTCCGGAGGTTTCCCTGCTCTTGGATTGTATATTGGAACCTGTGATAGTAAAGCCCTTTTAAAACTGCATTGGATTCCTGAGTCTTCATCCATTCCCCGCCGGCTTGGAGGTAGAAGGGAACTTGCTTCCTGGCACTGTTGGGGACCCCGGCAGCTTCCCGACAGTAGAGGAAAGACTTGATTAAAAGAAAATAAAATCACTCTGTTCCAACGCCCACTTAATTAGAGATGGGTTGGAGGCAAAATGACCTTGAAGTGCCATGGAACTTTTCTGGACATAGAGAACTACTTCACAACAGCATCAGAAACGTCTGATATGCCACGGCAGTGAGGGTCAAATCTGGGGCACACTCAACTTCTGGTACTGATTTGTAACTGTCCTCAAATTTGTAACAATTTGTAGTGATAAAAATCGTCAATAACTACTGATATCAGCAACAGAAAACACTGTTTAGTATAAAAAGCACTAGGAGAAAAATAAAATGAGAAAAGTAATCCTTGGTTTACATGGCTTTTGTGTGGAATGTCTACATAACACAGATTTAATTGGCTAGTTTGTAAATAACCCTGTGAAAAGAGGAGATACTGAGATGTGCTGCTTCAATCCAAATCCTCTGCTTGGAAAATGGACCGTCTTCGGGCTCATCCTTAGTTTAAAGCAGATGTATGGCTGAAGGTTGGGTATTAGCAAAGTACCATATGTCATTATGATTTTGTGTAGTTCTCCAGGCAAACAACTATGTTCCATTTACTAGAAAACTTTTAGAAAGGGTCTTTAAGATTATGTGTCTGCATGATAACCTCTAAATGTATGTATTGCAATCCACAGTGTGTAAGAGAAGAGAAAGAGAGACAGAGACAGAGAGAGAGAGAAAAGAGATAAAGAACCTGCCATAGAGGCAGGCTAGGGGAGGTGGGAGGGAATTTGGGGACATGGTGGTGGGAAATGGGCACTGGTGGAGGGATGGGTGCTGGAACACTGTAAGACCAAACCCAAACATGAACTTCTTTGTAATTATATATCTCATGGTGTCATAATAAAATAAATAAATAAATAAATAAATAAATAAATAAATAAATAAATAAATAAATAAATGTTAAAAAAATTTTTTTTGTCTGTTGCTTCCTATGACCCCACCCTGCCCAGAGGAATGTCTTTCTGGAGAGTTCTATCACTGAGACAAAACCCACACCTGGAAAATGATAACAAAGGACCACCAAAAAATGTTTTGTGATGGTAGATACTTTGTTTGCTTTGTGTCCCACTGTATTTTAGTGCCAAGTGCAGAGGCTTTCATAGGGCCTCTTCATTAAATATTTGTTGAAGGAATAAAAAAGAATGAGCCTAGTTTAAAATGGATGAGGTAACTTCAATGCTACAATTCAACAGATCTTGTGTACAGAGAAAAATTCTCAGGGCATCACATACATCACATACATTGGTTTTTAAAACTTCTTTTTGAATACCTACCTGTGCCTAGTGGAAAAGCCATTGCCTGAGGTTAGATTGTAAGACAAAGACAACAATCCCAAGAACTAAGAAAATCTGGTTCAAGCTTTGAGGAAATATGGCCTACACATTAAAAAACTCCCACTTATGGCGAAGTTAGCCTATACTTAGCTCCTTGAGTCCTCTGCCATGTTACATACTTGAATTAATACATAAAAAATGCCTTTTAGAAAAAAAAATAATTTCACATTTGTCCAAAACCAGAGAATGTATACCACCAATAGTAAATTCTATTGACTATTGACTTTGAGGGATCAAAATTTAACAGTAGAAGCTCATCAAGCACAACAAATGCACCACTCTGGTGGAAGATGTTGATAGGGAGTCTATGCGCAGTGTGGCCACCAGAGTATGTGACAAATCTCTAAACTTTTCTCCCAGTTTTGCACTGAACTTAAAATTTCCTCAATAAATGAAGCCTCCTGATCATCCATGTTGATGGAGTGCTATTTGTGCTGTGTGTGCCTGCATGAGCAATGAGTTGGTTTTCACTAGGATCATCTGCCTATCTCTGATACACTAGAGTAGTTCCAAGTCTTAACGTGCATATACATCTATCATAAGTTTAATTTCTAAGTTAGGCATAGCAAAAGATCAATAAAAAAGTCATGGAGAACTAGTTATATTAAAATTAGTATAATTTTATACTGAAGTAAAAGTTATCTGAAGGCAACCTCCCACTCAATTTTTTTCAGAATAGCTAATATATATATATATATATATATATATCAGAAAGACTAATTGTGTACACACACACATACACACACATACACACACTTTTTTCTTTTTGGATCACATCCAGCAGTGCTCAAGGGTTTTCCTGGCTCTGCACTCAGGAATTACTCTGGCGTTGTTCAGGGTCGGACCATATGGGATCGAGGATCAAAGCTAGGTCAGCAGCGTGCAAGGCAAATGCCCTACCTGCTGGTCTATCACTCCAGTTCCTGTACAATATTTTAGATGTCAGTTGATGAGAGATCATTGAAACTGTGGGAAACAAAGCTGTAAATAAGGGGAGGATCTACTGTTAAAAGCAATTTGGATCTGCAATACTTTTATTTTAGGGCCACGAGGCTGTACTCAGGGCTGCCTCCTGACTCTCTGCACAGGGATCACACGTGTTGGTACTCATGGAACCATAAGTGGGCAGGAATCAAAACGGTGTCAGTGGTGTGCAAGGCATCACAAGCACTATCTCTTGTGTCCTGAAAAGAAAGATTCATGATAAATAAGTTAAGAAAAAAATTCTCACTACATAAGAACTTTGCATCAATACTTGCATTAATTTTGGGGGTGGGGAGAGAAAACATGGTCTTAAGAATTTGTAACACAGGCTTCCTGAAGCCCAGAATCAGTTTATTTATTTATTTATTTATCTATTTATTTATTTATTTATTTATTTATTTATTTGGGTCACACCTGGCAATACTCAGGGTTACTCCTGGCTCTGCAGTCAGGAATTACTCCTGGTGGTGCTCGGGGACCATATGGGATGCCGGGGATCGAACCCCGGCAGTCACAGGCCTGCCGCATGAAAGGCAAACGCCCTACCCGCTGGGCTATCGCTCCGCCCTCAGAATCAGTTTAGAGTACATCTGTCTGTGTGGTCTGAGAAACTCTAAGATAAAAGTAAATATAAATCTTTTTGCACAGATTTTCTTTGAACCAAATTCTCAAAGACATCTGTCTCCCAGTTAAAATTCTAGGAAACATTACTTTGCAGCAAAAAAAGTTTATGCCACATGCATAAACAAGCCATTATGAATAAGAATCAGTAAAGTACAGTTTCAAACTCAAGAAATGGATTTCTAGAAATCATCAGATACAGACTATAAAGCAAGTAAGTTTATTCTGTTTGAAAAAATAAAAATTTAAATCACCAGTTAAATTTAAAATTTTTTCTTTGGGTCACACCCGGCGATGCTCAGTTTCTCCTGGCTCTGCACTCAGGAATTACTCCTGGCGCTGCTCGGGGGACCATATGGGATGCCGGGGATCGAACGGGCAGCCGCGTGCAAGGCAACGCCCTACCGGCTGGGCTATCGCTCCGCCCCTAAAAGTAAAAATTTAAACTTATATTTACATCTTTTACAGCATATGTTTCAACTACTCTGAGAAAACATACACAGAATTCAGCTAGGAAGTTAATGAGATATTGTCCTAAGTAAATGATGAGGATATATCTATCAGTTTTTGATGGACCACACATACAGAAGTCAATAGGAATACATAATTTTTTAAAATGTACCAAACTGGGCGGGAGCGATAGCCCAGCGGGTAGGGCGTTTGTCTTGCACGCAGCCGGCCTGTGCCGGCGTGGGTTCTATCCTCGGCATCCCATATGGTCCCCCGAGCACCGCCAGGAGTAATTCCTGAGTGCAGAGCCAGGAGTAGCCCCTGAGCATTGCGGGTGTGACCCAAAAAGCAAAAAAAAAAAAAAAAAAAAGTACCAAACCACTTTGATATACTGAACATGCATAAAAATTTGTACTAAACAACCTCAGCATATTTATCTTCTTAAGTATACCACATCTCAGACAATATACCACTTAAGAGATTATGCAATAGTCCCAAAAAGTATGTCTCAACTTCAGACATTCAAATTCAAACTCAAATTTCATACAACTATTTTACAACACAAGCATGTTGTTTGCTGTATTGTCTACTCTTAAAGCAATTAGGTGACAAATAATTAACTTTTACCATCTTATATATTTCAGGGAAGGCTTTATAAACAATTCACGGGGAGGAATATCAAAATTATTAAGTGCTTAAAACAATTAGCACATTATTAGAGAAATTGTGGGAATGATATTAAAAATTTATGATCTCAAATTTATACTTAGATCTCAGGGCTAAATATTAATGAAATACATATACAAATTATAAAACTCGCTTGAAAAATAAATATTCCTAAGATTAAAATAAATATAAAATATTGTACAAAAGTTCTAAAAACCAACTACAACTATGAGAAACTATAACATCACATTCAAATTTCGTTTCTATAAAATTAAAATGTTTATAAAACCAATTTCTAGTAAGATATAGATATATAGATATACACGATGAAATCACACACATAAACAATAGTGGGAATGACAGAAATGCAGATAAAACAGGGATTTTAAAATAACAGAAGTATAAAAGTTTAGGGGAAATAGAAAAATTATAAATTGTCAAATCTAATTCTGGAAGAGGGAGCAAAACTGAATATTTGTAGCAGCGCTGAAATTGAATCAAAAAGTTTTAAAACTCCCCAAAAGATCGCTAAAGTAATTAATAGATGAAGCAAACAAATAGTTAACGTACAAGAGATTATGCATTGTTCTTACCTGCTACTACAGTAGCTATCAGAGTTGCAGATACATTGCTTAGTCAATGCTTACTAGATCATGAGAAATCACATCTGATACCAACAGAGAAGACTTTGTAGGGCCAAAAAATCCTGCAATTTGAGGGTGATACTTCTGGTTGCTTCCCATGTAAAGAGGAAGTGCTATTCTTTCAAGGAAATAAAAGTAAACCACTATTTTCTGACAGAAAATAAATCATAGCAGAGACAAAGTTATGTGTCTGCGAAAATGCATTTCCTTTTCTTCTTGGACACAAAATTATAGGCATTCTCTAACTCCTTTGCAGGTTTAGTGTGGTCACATAAGCAGTTACAGTGGGTGAAATGTGGGTAGGGTTCATTTAAGCACCATTGGTCATTTAAGCTATAGCATCATTGGTCATTTAAGCTATAGCATCATTTAAGCACCATTGGTCTCCTACATGAACCTTAACCCTGCCTCCCTTCATTTGCTGGATGCAGAGAACCCAATAGAAAACACCAAATTCTCAGGGAAATGTTAGATTCTCTAGAATGTATGGAGACTGGACTTCTGAATAACGTAGTATAGAATCTGTCTCACAACTTATACTGGCCTCTGAACAAGAAATAAGTGATAAATAAACCATCATGTTGAGCCTTACGATATTGAGGGGATACTGAGACGTTTTCAATTATCCTAGACTGAAAATTATAGCAATGCCTAACTAATTCATCAGAAAACAGAAAAAAAAAGGCCAACATTCTAATAGTCATTTTTATAATACCAAAATCTAAAAAAACCAATATAATAGGGAAAATCTTGTGATCAGTCTCAACCAGTTTAATTTGGGAACAGTTTAAGCAGAATTATATGAATCCTAATAGAAGAAATTTGTAATTTAAAGACAAGAATGCTAAATTCTGATTGTCATATGATAATTTGACAATGAATAGAGCTTTGACAATGAACACGTACTTTTGAAAGGAGCCATAGAAGTAAAAAACACTGAGGCTTCTAAGAGGAACTTAAGTTGAATTTGTTCTACAGACACTTGGAATTCACTGCAGATTTCCATAAGATTACACAAATTCTTCAATATTTTATATTCCTTTATTCTAAATTTTACTCTCCCTAAAATTCTTGGTCAAGCAAGAACTTCAAAGCATAGTACTTCAATTCCATTAAAATCAACTGAGCAAATATTTTATTGTTATATATCACAAACTAAGTAAATTGAGATTTCACCCTACATGACCCCAACCCCCTGAAAAGAATCATGTTTGATTTAAACAATTGCTCAATGATAGTGACTTGATGAAATTATTAAATATTGAAAACAATGTGCTCTTCATCTGTGATCCTCATTCACCCTTTGTGAGAGAATAATAATCACCCAAATATGTTTTCATGTTTAAGTATTAATATTTAAAGTGGATGCCAGTAAAATTTAAAAGGATTTCTAATAATTAGAATCAATTAATTGTCACTTGTC
>JAJIBD010009262.1:0-90891 GCA_021461705.1 Cryptotis parvus
CATGAACACCTGCCCTTTGTCTGCTTCTCTGCCCTGGCACAGTGCGTCTATCTGCTGGAATGCCACTTCCGTCTTTCTTGCCTGCCACTTTTCAAGTCCCAAATCAAGTAAAACTTACTTGAATGATTTAACCAAAACTTTTCCTTCCTTCTCTGTTCGCATAATTTTTAGGAATTCCAACTGGAGTAGTCTCCCCAGGAAACATAATTAAATGTCAAATGTTAGGTGGCATACGGCCATGAGCATTTCAAGGGCACTGAGTTTTATCGATCCTTTCTTCCCTTCAGTTCCCACACAAGGTCTATCATAGGTGTTGATTCTCTCAGTGTTTGATTTTTTTACAGTTTGTTATTGCAGCATTTAACAAATACCTGAGTAGAGCCCCAAAATATATGAGACCAAAGACACTAAACAATGACTTTTTAATTTTTTAAATCAATATGGGGATTCTGTATATATTTTCACTATAGAAAACATTACCGATGTATAAAGAACCACACACCCTGTTAAAACTACTTCATTCATTCCATTACTCTGAGGTAAAAGCTACCATTCCTTCAGGGTAGAATTTCTGTACATTTTCCCTATATATTTTACATATGTATACATGTAAAACAGGACTAGATAGCATTCTATGAGATTTGCCATTCCCTGCAAATGGGAGAGAACCAGAGCATTGTCTTTCAGCTTATTTTTATTTAGCCATAAATTTTAGGTGTATTTTTCATACTAAGAGATTCACCTCATTATTTTCAGCTGCTATATAGTGTTCATTAGTAAACAGACATGCAAAGAAAAAATGATGATTGAGCTCTCTCCCAAGAAATACGGAAGCATTGAGATGCTTGGGGAAATGTGTACTCAGACATCTTTTGCCTTTTTTTGCACTGAAATTAAGAATTTTTTCTGAGTGTTTACCAAATGTGAGGTTCCATTTCTGCCTCTAAAAACTGCACAGATGTGTATGTGTAGAAACAGGTGTGCACTGCGGTGTGTACTGCCTTTTATTTTGTCAGCCTTGGAGAAATGGTATTAAGTGAATTTACTTTTATTCTGACTCCATGTCTGTCCCCTCTAATGACTATTTATTTTTAAATTGCTCTCATAGCTAATATTTTTTCATATATTGCAATCCAGGGTAACCACACTTCTGATAATGGCATTACTTGAGGGATATTACTTATATCCAGAAATTTCAATGGCTTTGTCTTGCTTCTATTCCAACACAAAATAAAGGATATATTAAAAATATGTTCATATTATTATCCCCAAAATTCTGAGACAAAACCTGAGGTTTGACAATAGATTGTTAAATTATGAAAATAGACAATTTGTTAGGGGGGGGATCACATTTGAGGGGCTGTGACAAAGACAGTTACACAAATGTGTGTCACTCAGCTTCACATATATCAGGTCCACTCACTGTGGCAAAGATGGATCATTTCAATGAGGACAGAATCAGAATGTTCCCGTTTCACACCAACCTATGCACCCATTCACCTACTGGCTAGATTGATTCAGTTACAATTTTTTAAACCAAACCTTTCATAAAATTAAATAAGCAAGAGAAGGAGGAAAGATGGAAAGAATGAAGGAAGAACCAAGCCTGACAAGACGTTAAAAGTAAGTACAATGAGAAATAAGGCCTTTTTTTAAAATAAAATCTAAGCAGGTAAGGCAAATACTACTCAGAAAGCCAAAATACCAACTGCCAGTTACTCTCAGATACCAGAACACAAAGTGAAGTTACTTGAGATATAAATAAAAATTGGAGGAAAGTGCTGAACCTAAGTTGGTATAAAGGACAGGGAGCCTCCCTTTCCATGTCTTTCAAGAAAATGGAACTTGGGAGTCCAGGAATGTTGCAGAAGCTAGAAGAGCTTATCTTCCAAGCACGAGGTCACACATCAATCCCTGGTTCCACCGACATGTGCTGGGTAGGTCCCTGCAGTTATGCTCTCTGGGGACCTCTGATGCCACTACAAAGCTGGCGATCACCAGGCACAGTCAGGTGTATGTAAGCATGACAGCTAAAGATGTGTGAGCACACTGCCAGGAATGCAACCCCGGGGAGCTCAATGAAAGCATGTTACTCCCAGTGAACATACATGTAAGAGCCTCAAGTCTGTGCCTCACAGCAAATGCTGCAGCCAAGTGTTAGTATGCCAGACATCGAACTCCCAGCAGACCGCAGGCAGAGTGTGCGCGCAAGTCTCAGTTATCACAACAACAAAGGGAAAGGGGAGGCAATAAATCAGAATTTCACATGTGCTGGGCTGGATAAAATTTTGAGCCTAGACAAATTCACAGAAGGGAGAAGGTCTAGTTGTGGACAAACCCAGGTTGAAGGGACTCAGAAAAGCATTCATACCCAGGAGGCTTAGGGTAAAGCTAAGAATTTATGTGATAGGCATAGGGAAAGAGAATGTGTGGTCAGCTGATACCACATGAGAAGGTAGTGACAGGCAGTTAAATGCAGGATTGCACTGCTTGGCAAAGGCTCAAAGAAATCAACCCTAAGGATGGCAGACTAGGTACCTACACCAGGCACCCCGGTCATGCAGGAACTGAGGGACAGATGGAAAATTTGACAAACAGGAACAGTAGATGAGTCCCCTGTCTTGACAGCATGTTCCAGTATGGGACTGCGTCACTGCCACAAAAATTCAGTCCCCGGGCACTCAGTCCCAAGACCTGCCGTTTGAAGGTTCTTTAAATTCTCTAAGATTAACAGCCACTGATGGTTCCACACGCTTCCCTGGGGTAGGACCCACTGGTACTGTCAAATGGCTTCAGCTGTGGGCATCAGAGGGATTCCAGGGCTGGGGGCCAGGCAAGTCATCATATTCAATTATGGGGTTTGGCTGGCAGAAGAGGGGAAAAGTGTGGTTTTGGCAACACTGTTGGAATTATAAGGCCTTAATTAGATTACTGGATCAACCTCTGACTAGCAATGAATGTCCTTGGAGAGGACGTTTAATCTCTCTGTGAGACTATGTCTGAGTTTCCACATCTGAAAAAATTAAAATAGTATTTCAAAGGCAGTTTATAGAAGTCCTAAACAGCAACATGCTGCTAAAAGGATTAGCATTTCAACCAATCTTTCAGTTATACAGCGTGACCTTCACCCTGTGGCCTTGTGGAAACAGTAACAGAGGGCTAGGAGAAGTCCCCTCAAGTGACCACTTCACAGAAATGCAATCAGGCTTGATGCTAGTGATGGAATTAACTTTGTTGAACCTAAATTGGTTATGCTGTACAGTGGTATAACAAAACAGAGCCATCTACCTTGAAGAAACCTGCAAGCAACCAAGAGCAGGGACAAAGAGACTTTGTATTTCCATTGGCCCATGAAAGCTGGATCAGAACCACTCCCGAGAACACTTCAGAGAGGAGATGGCCCCAGAAAAGGGGCACTCAAGATTGACCACTGGTGGGGAGAGAACCAGACTGAAAGCTGGTTTACAGCTAGAGTAGTATTAATTTGGAGTCAATCTAAGAATTACAGATTCTTGCCCATTTTTTCAAAGGTACAAGTCTTGAAAGTGGAAAAAAATACAGAGTAACCATCTTACTTTGTGTTAGTTATCTTGAGGAAACACAGGGACTGTTTGAGGCTCACAGTAGGATGTCTGTATAAGTTTTTAGGATGTCTGCAAATGTCATTATCTGAAACTGGAACCAACAAGAATCAGTTATAGATGGAGGATAATGAATAGTTTGGGGACTGGGGCTCTGAGTCATCTGGCATAGCACATACGTTGCATGTGTAAGGTCTTCAATTTTTATCCCTGAGCTATGGACCACCAGATGTGGCCTCCATAATCATAATAATAATAACAAGCATAGTGTGAAAGCACCCCCAACCTCTGATGAGATAATCTGCATTATTCCTAGGAAGTTATGAATAAATAATGGACATTATACATTGCTCTATTATTGTCTTAACAGAATGATTCAGTCTTTATGGAGTTAATACAAAGCACAAAGACAGTTTTCAGTGTACAGAACTGTTCATTTGAGTTTTCCATGTGAACAGGAGAGGACACTAAAGTGTGGGGACACTTTCATTTTTTAATTAATATTTTATTATATCACTGTGAGATATACAATTACAAAGATGTTCATGTTTGGGTTTCGGTCACACAGTGTTCCAGCACCCATCCCCCACCAGTGCCCATTTTCCACCACCAATGTTCCCAATTCCCTCACTCCTCCCCATAGCCTGCCTCTATGGCAGGTTCTTTATCTCTTTTCCCTCTTTCTCTCTCCTCTTTTTCTCTTCCTTTTCTTACACATTGTGGATTGCAATACACATTTTTTTGTACTGTATTGCAAAAGATGTGATACATTGCATCTTTTGCCTATATTCAATTCTCAGTTCTCGGCTGGTATTATCATTTTGACAGTTATTAGCATCTATTCCCTTCTCTATCTTACCTGATCTCTGACTCCCACACGTCTGTGGTAAACCAGGTTTTGAGATATCGCCGGGTGCTTTGCCCTGTGTGCCATGGGGGATCGGGCTGTGTTCAGCTGTGGAGTCCGGACCTTGAGGATGACTGTGGTTGTGCAGTGTGAGGTTTTCCAGCTTCTGAGAATTGGGGGGGTAGTGGGGGCAGGCCAGGAGCAAAATCTGCCCCCATTCCAAGACGCCCCATCAGCCTAGAACAGGGGCGGGCATATACTTTAGTTTTTGTATTTGCTGCCCTGGATGAAATCTAGGAAATTCTGAGAATGTTTTAACAGGCATTGTTTGATATCCAATTAATCAGATTAGAATGTTTGGATAGACCAAAGAATGAGACCTAAGAAAGAATAATTACACATCACCACTGGGACTGAGAGCTAGCTATACCACTTCCACATAGGTGAATGCCACTTATAAAACTTGATGGACTTTTAATATGATTGCTCACCTTGTTTTGTTCTGGCACCATGATTAACATGCAACCTTCTTAAGGTTATTTGATTTTCTAAGTTGACTATAGAAACTAAAAATGATCAGCCGACCGCCTTAGATGCCTTAATCTGCCTGCTTTTCGAGTTACGGTTCTATTTAAATCAGTAAAAGGGAATTTTCATCTATCAATTGACTTGTTATTCTGAAAAATCCTACAGAATCTCCTGATGCTGCTCCCAGGAAAGCTAAAAGCCTCTTATCTCTAGCAAAAAATTTAAGGCAGTGATTGAATTTCAAAGGTTATAATTCATCTCTATATTTTATTGTTGCAATAAAATTGCATACAGACAAGATATGAGGTTGATTCATACATTCAAGAGTTTCTTAAATGCTTTGCTCTTGGTACCTAGGCGAACAATAACTCTGTTTGCCTAGGACCAAGGAGGTTCCTGGACCCTGGGACGTCGGTTTAAATTTGAGACACTCTTGGGGAAATTACCCTGAACAGGTGCATCAGACTTTTAAAGCTAGGTATGCGGCTAGTTGCTTATCTCTGTACACACCTAATGTTCTAAGATGAACATGATTTATGGAAGAGGTCTTGCTTTACTGGGAAGCTAAAGGGAAATAAAGAGATTCAAGGAAGTCATAATGTAAAAGAGGAGAGAGAGACAGAGATAGACAGACAGACAGTCAGACCAATAGACAGACAGACAGACAGACAGACAGACAGACAGAGCAGACAAAGCACCTGCCATAGAGGCAAGCTGAGGGTGTGTGGGAATCAGGGGACATTGGTGGTGGGAAAGTGCAATGGTGGAGGGATCGGCGCTAGAGCACTGTGTGACTGAAACCTAATAATGAACAGTTTTGTAATTATAAATCTCATGGTGGTATAATAAAATTAAAAATAAAAAAGAAAGAACTAAAGATAGTCTTAGACTCATTTCTCAATTCTTTACATAAGGAAGGAAAACCCACCAAATACTCCATTGCACAGCTTGGGTGAAAACTTAGTACATTGTTCCTACAGATAAAATCTCAGTATAATGTTGAAAACAGGTCAGGGGTTGGCAATATAAAGAGTCAAAAAGGAGTGATAGTACAGTTGGTAAGGTCTTTGCCTTGCACACAGCCAACCTGGGTTCAATTCCCAGCATCCTTTATGGTCTCTTGAGCATCACCCAAATAATTCCTGAGTTCAGAGAGAGTAAGCCCTATGCATGTCTGACTGTGACCCAAAAAGCCAAAATGAAAAAGAAAAGGAGTCTTACTACTGGTCCAGGGGCTTGGAGAACAAGGGGATCTTGTAAACCAGCTTGATCAAAGAGATAGAAATCAAAACCGAGGGAATGAGGCTGGAACAATAATGCAGTGGGTAGGGCATTTGCCTTGCACCACGGCAGACCCAGGTTCAATCAATCCCCAGTATCCTATATGGTCCCCTGAGCACTGCCAGGAGTAAATACTGGATGCAGAGCCAGGAGCAACCCTTGGGCATTACCAGATCTGACCCAACAAAGAAAAAAATGATCCCAAGGGAATCCTGAAGCCATGAAGCCATATGGTTAACTTTACTAGCCATGAATAACATTTCCTGAGAACTCTGATAAAACCATTCTTAAACATTCTTAATGAACTATATATGAAAATACTGATCCTATGAGCTTTAGACACCCTTGAATTACTTCATGTCCCTTGAATTACTTCATGATTTATTGCATCATAGCATGCAATAAATTATCAAAAAATTGGTAACCACAAAAATTCACACTAAGAAATATTTGAAAGGTACATTTCATAATGCTTGTCTTTTAGCAAAATTACTGATATCTACCTAAGTCTATAATTGACCTGCCTTTTTTATATAATAAAGATAAGAGGAGAGAAGATAAGATGGGAGATGGATTCAGATTAATAACATCAACCCAACATTCAAGTAAAGTAAAACTACAAATGATGTGCTCTGGCTGGCAGTAATAGGAAGAGAGGGAGAAAAAATTGTTTATGTTAGAAAGGAAAATTAAACCGAAAATTAGATTTCCTGCCCACAGATTTTGACAAAACTTAAAGGAAATTAATCAACCGCTTTATACTTGCTTTGCTGATCACAGAAGGGCTCTGACTCCACTTGACATAAGCAAATAAAGATAGTAACACTTGACATGTAATTCTTGGTTCACTTAATTGGATTGCTTCACAACCCATTCTCGGTAATCATTGATTTCTAGTAGGAATCACAAAAGAAGATACCAGGCTGCAGAGAACAGAAAATGACAGAACTCCACTAGTTTGAGACATCTACTCGAGGCAACTGGCCAACTGACAAAGTCTCTGGCCCTGACCATCCTTTCCCATATATCTGGCCAATTCTGAGACTGTATGAACACTCATAGTTAAAAATAACCTAGGTATTCAACAGGCAAATTTACTAGAATCAAGGCATCCAGCAGCTCCGGGGCCCAGGGCAAATCATCTTAGCATGTGTTGCTCCCTGTTGTACAGTAGGGAAAAGATCTACCTCATGGGAGCTGTTGAAAATTTAAGTGGTATGATTTATGCAGTGCTCAGAGCTATGTTTACTTCATGGAAGGATTTGAATGAAGGTTTACTATCTTCATAATTGTTTTGTTCTTTGTATTGGTGTATGATATCTTTATCAATATATTTGTGACTCAGGATTGGTACTTACACCTCAACTCTCAAATTCCTTTCCAATGCAGGGGAATTAAGACAAATAAGACTTCTGCCCCACTGCCACATCAGGAGGAGATCATGTGTCATGATGCTGAGGATCTGTCCAGTGGGATGTTGGACCTGTGATAAACTCCCAACCTCCTTCTCCTTCAGTGTTTTTATCCTTGGGAACTACGATTCATAATGTTGGACAAGTAACAAGAGTCTGAGGGCCAAACAAGAGATTCTAACAAAACGTACAAGGTGGAAATCATCAATAGTAACATAATGCTCTAGTGCAGCAGGTATATCTGGTACCGAAAGTACATGCACACACACACACCCATACCAATCCTGACTTGCAGCAATTTGAAATAGTATATGGGTGACAAGCAGCTGAGCGAGCTGGCCGAAATATATCACATCGTCTGTGCAGCTTCCCAGGCAGTCACATGAAATAGTAATAAGGGATGGGATTTTGCCAGCTGCCTATGAAATCGTCTTCACATGCTCACAAAAGTCCACACCACTACACTGTCATTAAAAAAAAGTCAAAGACTTTCTGTTCCACCCATTCTAAAAATTCATAAATGCTTTTAGAAAATAACAGGATCCAGAGGAATGGCTCCAGGGCAAAGATCTGCCTTGCAAGTGTGAGACCACAAGTTCGATCCCTGTCACTATACTACGTGTACTGAACAGGATCCCTGCAGCTCTGTTGCTTTGATTCTGCAGTACCACAATGTAGAACCCAGTGTCTAGTGTGTCAAAACCAAGTGTAGAGCACCAAAACTTGAGTGTCACCACTGGTAAGCACTGTGCATATGGACAGCACTATACACAATGACTATTTAGCACAAAAAGCACTGCAAAGAGAACACTGCAAGAGAACTGCAAAGAAAAAGCGCTCCTAACAAGCATGCGTGAATATCAGTCACGTGTGTGAGCACTGCATACAGAGTGTGGGGCATCTGGTTTCTACGACAACAAAAAGGGAAGGAAAAGAGAATACAGAATTTAGCCCACTGTGAAGGGTGATCCAAGGAAGTGCTTGGTCCACCCAACAGCTCTGTTGACTGGAAAACTTTTGAGAATTGGTTTCAAAATAATCTAGTCCCCTTGACTCTTCTCTCTTCCCTTTCTAGTTCAGGAGTGCCTGGTAAAATGCAGATCATGACAGCAGTTTAGGTGAACCAAACAGAAATGTAGTTTCAGTATAGAAATACAGCTGATTTCTTTTCACTTCAGTTCCAACTGTTACTCCACATTTTCTGAGCACAATTCCCCAACTGGAGGAGTTTGTGCAGGCTACCTAGAGTGTAAGATTCTTGTCACTATGCAGAGGAGATACAAAAAGCAGTGGTCAAGTTGAGGAGACAAGGCCAAGTGCCTTATATTGCTACAAGACTAATTCTGTGTGAAGTAAAAGTTTTCATCCAAACAGCGAGGCTCCGTTTTACAATGTAGGACTTTGCTGAATTTCAAGAATTTCCCAGCACACTCATTTCCTCTCTCAAGTCTTTACATATGCTACTCTTTTGCCCTGACAGTCACAGCCTACACATTTCTACTTTCTCTCCATGCAGGAGGAAACTCCATCATTTTCCCCTTCTTCCAAACAGCAGCTGGAACCCTTCTGTGTTCCTCTGAATGTTGAACCACCGGGATAACCAGGGCATCTGCAGCAGTGTGTTCTTTTTAGTGGATGTGTTTTTGCACGAAAGAGGTGAAATCAGGTTGTGACAATCATTACTCTGCACCAATACTTACTCAGCTGGAATTTTAGTAAAGTGTTTTGAGATTTCAGTTATTCTTCCACCACTTTATCAATGAAAATGTCACAGATATTGTTTGCTCACTCTGGCATTCTTTTTGGCTGTGCTTCCTTTGTGGACAGTCAGCCCAACAAAACCAACTTGGTATGCCTATCCTCAACCCTCCTGTAGGGAACCAGCCTACAGGATATAAAGGAACATGCTGTGCTTTTCATCATTCCATTACGATGTCAACCATAACTCTGATTCCACTGGAAAGAAGTCAGATGTCCAATAATAAGGAATATTTTAATAAGTTAAAGAATGCACTTAGAATACAATATTCTTTATGTGTTTAAGAGAAATAAAACTACATACTAAACCAACGTAAGAATTTTTTTTCATGTTAAGAACAGTAAATATTTGTTTAATGAATAAATCTTCAAGGTGTTATGTAAGAAAAGCAAACCACAAAAAATACTGTTTATATAGAATATCTCTATTTAGGCCAAAAGCTATCTACACACATATACACACAGAAGGACTAGAAAAGGCTTGGAGTGTGGGGATGTCTTTAACTCCATATCTACCTTTTAAATAGTGGGTCAAGGATAACTGATGTGATTTTAAAAATTAATATAAGAGGAAAGGTGGCTTGTAGGTTGTGGAACAAAGCAGGGGTTAAAACTTGGCCAATGTGGTTCAGATCACCTATCTTCTCCTTAGGGATTCCCCTCTTCCTGTATTAGAAAGAATGGATACAGAATTGGAGACTCATGTTGGGGCTCTACCTCTCTGGATAAATTAGGCAACTTTAATCACCTAAACCTCTTAAGGAGTGTAACTGATATTTTAGCCAGAAAATATGAGAAATGACAATTTTTAGCAGGCATATACTATTAGAAGAATGACTACATTGGAATGTGCCAAATTAGTCTTGATCATTTGTTTCCTTCTTTCAAGTCTTTCAGGGATATCTTAAGAAAAAAAAAAGTAGGGCGGAGCGATAGCCCAGCGGGTAGGTCGTTTGCCTTGCACGCCGCCAGCCCATGCTGGCCCGGGTTCAATCCCCGGCATCCCATATGGTCCCCCAAGCACCGCCAGGAGTGATTCCTGAGTGCAGAGCCAGGAGGAACCCCTGAGCATTGCCGGGTGTGACCCAAAAAGCAAAAAAAAAAAAAGAAGAAGAAGAAAAAAAAAGTAAAAAAGATCAAATCCCCATTTCTTCTGATTTAAAACATCACTGATTTTAAAAGAGGTATCCATTTGTTTTATGTACCACTATGACATAAAAAGCTGCTAAATAAACTGTGTCACTAGCATGCCCAATTTTGGAAATATGAAAATGTTAAAGAAATTTGCATTTAGGAATCTACAAAATACAGTACTTAAATGAAATGCTTCAGGCAAATGAGTTGATCAATTATGCATTGTGTCTCTCAAAATTACTAATTTAATAATGAAGCATGGCTCTCACATACCAGGGATGTTTTACAGTGCCTTTTCCCCTCTAAATGTGCTGGTCAAAGCATTTTTTTTCATGTTTTAAAAAATTATAGAGAATAGATAATTACGAGTGAATGCTGACCTTTTCCTTATTATGAGTAATTATGCTATTAAAAGCATAATTTGGACCTTAATTTGGTATACAAATTATTCAATTACCTAGTCTGCAGTTGTAAGGACTTTTAGCAGTCACCATTTGGGGTAAGAGAAGGACAATCATGAACATGAAACAATTTCATCTTGCACACTAAGTTGCAGAAATTTCAGTTATATCAAAATAATATTAAGGTAGTGCCTAAACCAATAATTTTGCTGAAATGCTTCATGGTACCAAATTACAACCAATATGTAACCATTAAAAGCACTTGTAAGAATAAATTTTATTTAAAAAAACTTTTACAGTCCAAATAGAAGCTTGTCATTTAAAAAGGAAGTCAGAGCTAAAGAGAAATAACTTTTTCTTAATCTAGTGCCCATAAAACATATTTTGGTCCTATGCAAAGCATCTCTTTTTTCATATCTCTTTTGGGACACTTAATTCCTGAATTTATAGTCCAAATAATTTTAATTTGTCATTAATTTCATTATCTGCCTAGTAGAAGGCTATAGAGCCTTCTACTGAGAGTATACCACCTACATGGCAGAGCCTGGCAAGCTACCCATATATTATTTGATATGCCAAAAACCAGTAACAATTATGGACCTTAATTCCATGACTTGAAGAATGGTTTGAGGCTCTTCCTGTCCCTGGAGCAAGCAGATGCCTTTGGGCTACACTTGCTTGAAACAGGACCTATGGAGATGTTACTGGTGCCCTTCGAACAAATTGATGAACAATGGGAAGACAGTGATACAGTGATACAATGCATCTAGTTGGTAGTTTCGCTTGACTGGTGGTAGTGTTATGGTGCTGGTGGTAATAGAAGTAGTATAAGGGGAACAATTATGACAATGTGAATACAGGTAACCAGTTTCTTCTCTAGAATGGGCGTTAGTCCAACTCAATGGGTTATTTTTGCCTAAGGAAAATGAAAATCTACACAAAAAAACTCAGACTAGCCTGGGTTCTGATTTAGAGCTACCGAATCATTAGAGAGCCAGTGCTTTACTTTCTTTTAGCCATAAAATCTGAATACTTAGAAGATTTTTTAGGGATGGGGAGATAGTACTTGACAAGGAAGGTGCTTGCCTTCCATTTAACTGAGCCTAATTAGATTCCTGGCACCTCATATGGTCTCCTGAGCAGAGCCAGGAAAGATCCCAGTATACAAATCCGGGAGTAATCCCTGAACACTACCATGTGTGACCCAAACTACCCCCTGAAAAAAATTAAAAATATAAAAGTGTCAATCAGGTTGTTGTAGAGACTAGTGCATTTTGCAATCATTTCATACTTCTTACATATTTTTCTTGCAAAAAAAGTGGAATTACCATTACTCTTGAAAAAAATTGTGCCAGTAGTACTTAAGACTGTGCTTGTTATTGAAGCAAGTTGGGGAGTGGAAAGGTATCTGGGGACATTGGTGGAGAGAAGATACAAAATGCTGTAAACTTTTGATATTTTTAGTTCTTAGATTTACTGCCTCCCTGGTTCTATCACTATCTGCTTTAGACCTTCCAGATAATCCCAAAATACCTGATGAAGGAAGACACAGGCCCCAGGGGATACTGTTCTCACTATTCTCTCCAATCAAATCTCTCACCCCTCTCACATCTACACCTGACTTACTAAGTATTCACGATAAACTCACTGTGATTCTCACATCTGTTACACACCTCCATATACAGGGGATGACTCATGCTAGTTCTTCTACCTGGAAGGCAGCAATTTTTCTTCACTGCCAGAGTTAGGAAGGCTGGCACATAATATTCATCAGTCCACACCCATGCTCCTCTGTATTCAGACACTACTGCACACTTCCATCCAAATGCAACACATGAAACTGTGATAGAAACATTGGCTGACATGGATGAAACCCCTCCCAAGATAACTCATCACATGATATTACAACTGTATGTTTATTCTCAGGCTAACAACAAAATCATCATTGTCATCACCAACATTTGTTGTTGAGGTTTAAACAGGCTTATCACAATCATCCAACCAATTCCCAGACAGCTCTTATTATGTACCAAGCTTTATCTTTTTGTGCTTTTCACATAGTCATGTGGAAAATCAACACAATAATATGATTCAAATTTATTTTATAGGTATGGAACTGAAGCACAGTTAAATAAACGTACTCAAGCACTGAGAGCCAGGAATGAATTTCAGGCAGTCCAGTTCTGGAGTCTACATTTTTAAAAAATTTAAATTTAATTTTTCATTGAATTATGAAGTTATCATGATTGAGTTTTAGGTATACAATGTTTCAATACCAATCCTCCCTTCACCAGTGTCCGCGTAACTCCATGAATGCCTGCCCACTGTCTTCCCTCACACCCACCAGACTGCCTGTATGAGGCACATTTAAAATATGACTTTTGGCACTGTGGTTTACAGTACTGTTGAGATAAGTTTTCATGCGTAACATTTTACTCCCCACCCCATCACGGTTGACCACTTCCCTCTACCATTTTTATAGTCCCTTTTTTGTCTTATTCCCCTAAATCACACCTCAAAGAAGGCATGCTTTCTTCTGAAGACCACTTCTCAAACTCTTTGTTTCCACTGCCTTTGAAAGCATTTGTTACTCCACCAATGTTTCTTTTTTTAAGTATTTTATTATACCACCATGAGATATACAATTATAAAGATGTTCATAAGATTTTCATATTTGGGTTTCGGTCACACAGTGTTCCTTGACATAAATATATATGTACATATTGTGATACCAATATCCAAGGTCAGGTGAAGCATGGATCAGGAGGTCTTGTCAAAGGTGGAAATTATCACAAATGTGTGGAAGTCAGAGGCAAGGTAAGACAGAGAATGGAACAGTGTGCTAACAATTGTCAAAATAGCTCATACCAAACTAGAACTGAACATTAAATACAGGCAAAAATGTACACATGACAATCTCTTAATATATGTATTGTAATCCACAATGTGGAAGGGAAGGAAAAGAGAATAGAGAGAGGGAAAGAAATAAAGAACCTGACATGATGTTTTTATTTGCATTTTCCTGATGACTAGTGAAGCAGAGATTTTTTATGTGCCTCTTTGCCACCTGTATGTCATATTTGAAGAAGTTTCTGTTCATCACTTCTCCCCATTTTTTGATGGGATTCGATTCTTTTTTTGTATAATTCATCAGTGCTTTATATATCTTGGATATGAACCCTTCATCAAATGAGTCAGGGACAAATAATTTCTTTCATTTGTCCGTGGGGCATCTTTGTATATGGTCACCATTTCCTTTGTGGTGCAGGGGAAATGGTGACACACAGGCAGTGCCACTTGCTTATCTTTGTTTCTGTTTGCTTGGCCAATGGCATAGTAGAGTCACATTCTTAAGCACAATTGATCACCTACATTTCTTAGTCACCTTTAATTAATGTTTGTTGGACTTTTTTTCAGTGCTTTTCATCTTGCTTGATACCAAATGGGATAATAGTAAAACAAAGTAAGAGATGTGGCTTAGAAAGATTATTGAAGACTTTGGGGAGAATCATATTTGAGCTTGAAATTCACTTTAACCATGTAATTTCCACCCCACCTCCACCCTTTGTATGAGAAGCATATGGGATAAACAAACTAACAAAATTATTCAATGCCCTTCAATTATAAGCATCCTTCCTCCCATCGCCCTTTCCCAAAAGAATACCTAAATCTGCAACAAGGTGGGCTACTTATATTTACCGATTTACCATAAAATGTCCTTCTCCTTTGCAGAAATCACTTCCGAATGTATAAAACATTTGCAATCAGTATCCCTAATGGTATGCAAAGGAGTGAATTAATAACTGACTTGTCACTAATGTTCACAATTCATGACCTGAAAAGAGTGAATGAAAGTCAAAACATCTTTTCGTACTTCAGTGACCACCCAGGAGAGAAGGGAGTTTCAGAACCAAGTTGTAGGCACACTCTGTGACATCTACTCAGAGTCAGGGGTGAATGGGCCCAGTTCTTATTCTCTAGACCATGCAAACAAGGAAGGATGGTCCATCTGGCTCAGCATTGTTGGGAACAGTGTCAGCAATTTCTGGGTTTTGTCAGGCATTTTACATTTTAAGGAAACAGAATGAGAATAAATACATTTGAGATGTTTTCCTGTTCCTCAATGCCTGCATAAATACACATGTCTGTTCATCTTAATTCATTTTTATTGGCGGTGGGACCACACCCTGTGTGTACAAGAGTTACTTCTGCCTCTGTGCTGAGAAGTGGCCCATGGCTACTTAGGGGACAAGATATGGTGCTGAGGATTTAACCAAGGTCTGCTGCATGCAAACGGTTTTACCTCCTGTACTATCTCCCTGGCCCCTGAAATGTTTGTTTTAGTGACAACAGAATCCAAGTCAAGTGTATCCCAGAAAGACAAGACATCTTAAATTTGGTCAGACCCTCCAACCATTCCAAAGTTTCCAAACTGAAATTAAGTCCACCAAGTGGATAACAGTATCACAGGACTATGCAAGAGATGGTGGAAGCTGCCCAAATCCTCAAAAGAATGATGGAATTTATGTGGAGGGGCTTTCAAGTGGCAAAAGAGCAGACTACCAGTGTCTGGCATGGTTTCCCTTCCAAAATATGTGAACAGGTGGCTCTAGAACAAAATGATGCTAATGTGTTCTTAAAATTACTAAGAATAAACACTGAATGCATTGTAAGCCCTTATTCATGTTCTGGCAGTTCTAAATTTCCAAATAGCAAAGATGTCTGCCAAGAAACCTGGGTGCTCAGAAAATGGTATTTAGTCTTCTGGCATTCATGGCTCTTTGCCAGCTCTTGAGTTAGACCCACTGTTTCTCCCCAGGTGCTGGCACTGATACAAGTGCAAGTCTAAAATCTGTCATCACCCAGTTTCCGCCTTGACACGTTACCTCCCACATCTGCACCTCCAGCAGGTTCCTCTCTCCACTGGATGAGTTATGGCCCCAAGAGGAGCACTGTCTATGTCTGTGGTCTTTCTGATGCTCAATTCATGAGGGTTGTTTCCTCATTCTCAAAGAGTCACTCTTTGGTGTTCTAAGACACAGCCTCACTGAGTTAGCAGGTAATAAAAAACCCTTTGTTGAAACAATGCAGAGGCATTTAATGCAAATTACCTAGTTCCCCCATTTTCTATGTTGATCTAGTATTATTTTCATTTTTTCAATCTTTTGCTTTTCTGTGAGTAACTTATACGTTATTTGTTCACCCACTGAAAGTCTACACATTCCAGTGAACAGCAGGGACACACAAGGCACTTATTCCCAGGTGAATTCTAAACTATTGTACCAAGAATCTAAAATTCTTACAGGAAAGCATTACTATTGCCTACTGGGTATAAAAGATCCAGTCCCTTGGCTCAGCATACCCAGCAGTGACCCATCAAGTGAGATTGGAAAGTACAGTAGGAAGAATGGGATTTTGAGAAGCAAATACAAATGTTCTGAATACTGGCTCCATTACTGATAGTGATACTGCCTCTTAGCTTCTATTTATTCCATGTGCAGGATACTGATTGTTTACCCAGGCACATTTTATTGCACATGTGAAATAGGGTAGTACTTGCTACTTGGCTGCATTCTCAATGATCTGATTCTGGAATGGAAAAGAACCAGGCCTTGTTCTAAGTATAGCATAACATAAATGCCAAATCTTCAAAAAACCTAAGAAATAATGAAGAATTAATGTGTTTAATAATAACCATGCATCTCTGTTTCTCATTATGTATCATTTTAGTCACTATCCAATTGTGTAAATACAAATCCTTTCAATATCACATTAACTTAACAAACTAAGGCAGTAAGCTCAATGACTAACAGAAGATTTCTTTGAGCCTTAATTAGCAATGATGGCTTGGACATCATAATTTTTTTCCAAATTCATGTTTTCTTAAAGAAAAGTCTAATCAGGACTTAACTATCAACCATCCAAAGACAGAACTAAACAAAGGGATCCAGTAAAGAGTCAATCAAAATCACCAAAAACAATTTAATTTCCTTTAGGCAAAAAAAAAAAAAATTGAGACGCCTGATTCAAAATTACAAAGAAAGAGACAAAGAGAACATATATGCGAAACAATATGTTTACAATTTATAAAGTACTTTACAAATACTAATCCTTACAGCACTCTAAGAGGTATCACAATCATTTCCATTTTGTATTTGTAGCACCTGATAAACTAAGTTAACTTACCTAACATCATATACTTTGCAGATGACAGAATTGAATTCCAACCCAGGTGGTCTGATTCCAGCTGATTCCAGCGTTCCAGTCACTGTCCAGGAATATGACGGTGAGACACTAATGACCTCTAACAAATGAGAGCCTCTAATGACCAGACACTTAGGACACTTCTTGTCATCCCCAGCCTCCACTGCATGGACCAACTTTTCATGATCCTATCTCTCTCCAGCAGTGAGTGGGAGCTCCTGGACTTCATTACTGAAGAGCTGACACTCCATTATTTGATATTATGCTTCCCAAGCAATGCCAATATGTCACAGTCACTGATGTCCAGTGTCAGCACATTCTTCTACTAAACCTGGGGAACCAAATTTAAGACAAATGGATTGGATAGACTGTTTTCTCTGTCACTTAATGAGCAAGTAATGGTCACTCCAGCTGCAGTGATTGTGCAATATGTGCATTGGCTCCCCCCATCCTTCAGTAAGTCCTTCCAGTCGACTAGGCATTTCCCTTTCTGTCGCTCCATTATTATCTTATGGAGGACATCTGCCAATCAACTTAGTCCACTCCCCTCTCATCACTCTGCTCTCTTTGCCCTTCCCCTAACTTTTTAGGCTGTACCCCAGTATCTTTGCACTGGGTCTGCTCTCATCCTCCAATATCTCCATCACCCACTCTTTATTTCATATATTTTCTCGAATGCTGACTTTCTAGAAGCCTTCTTTGGTCATTATTCACCATCAACTCTTCACTGACCCTTTATTCCTTTGAATACTCACTACGTTATATAATTACTCCTAGAAAGTAATGCTGAACAGGAGCTATTTTTGTCACTTATGTTCACTGCAGTTTCCTGGATTACCACCAAAAACATAACAAGAAAGAAGGAAGGCGGAAGGAGGCATGAAGTCAACACCAGAGTAATATTTAGATTCAATAGGCAAGGGGTTTGAAGAACATGAATAACCACACATACATAAATTAAAAAATAACTATATACTTTAGAAAGCTTCAGCATTAAATAATCTAATTATTCTCTATGAAAAGATGGGGGGAAATCAGGGGTCATTGGTGGTGGGAAATGGGCACTGGTGGAGGGATAGGTTCTGGAACATAGTATGACTGAAACCCTAATATGAACATTTTGTAATTGTTTATCTCACAGTGTTATGATAAAGTAAAAGATGACGTGTAGATTCAGATATTGATATTAAATATTCCACACAGTCTCATGTAGTACACTTTTTAGAATAAATACAAATATGTGTATACTTATATATATTAACTATATATTTGTATTAAATATATATCTTTGTATTAAATACACATACATATATATTTGTGGAGGTTTCCACTGGTGGTAGGATCACTGATGGAACACTGTAAGTCAAAAAGCCAACTATGAATGACTTTATAACTCATGGTGCTATAATCAAAAAATTTGGGGGAGAAAGGATTTTTTTTTTTTAAAAAAGAAAAGACAACCATGTAGTTTTCTGTCCTAGTCTTACCCACTTTGTTGAGGGAAGCCTGAATGCTGTGTTTGATCACATACTTGTGGAACTAGGCAGCTTATATAGTATGTGTCCAAAATAGAAGACAGCAGCAGATGACTACAATACCATGAACAGATCTAAAAATCACAGACAAGAGAAGCAATGCCTTGGTTGGTACTAAGGGCAGCTAAATATTCTCAGCACTTTCTGACATATTTCACCCTATTATACACCAGACTTAAAGATAGGGCTGAGTAACACAAACACGAGGAACCAAGTAGAATAGTCATTACTTTAACTCAATGTGTGAACAAGTATGAGCTGATGCAACAGCCTTAAAGTCCCTCAATCATGGTCCAGGCGTCTCTAAAGCAATGCCCACAGAAGCAACTTGAATGGTTCAGCAAAGATCACCTTCCATCATTTATCTGGCATCCACTGCATTACAGTTCAGAGCCTTGGCAAGATTTGCAAAGCTGTGTGGAAGATCCCCTTCTCCTTCAACCATTTAGACCTTTCTATCAACATCCCGCAAGTTCATGGAATTTCAATAGTACTTGAATCTGTTCAGGTCCAGAGGAAGTCTTTATTTAATTCCTCTCTCTCTGTCATGGCTTTCATCATCTTCTGCCTCCCCTGTCAATCTTTGCAAGATAGTTCCTTCTTACCTTACAAATCAGTTTAACCATCACTTCCGTAGAGCAGCATTTCTTAGTTACACAACGTAACACAACTTAAATTAGGCTCCTACTGTTATTCAGAACACTCTGTTCCCCTTGCTAGCCTTTATTATAATTTCTAATTAAGTATTCAGTTACTTAATAAGGACATATCATAAGCTACATGGATATGTGAGCCATCTCTTCTTGTTTGATTCATTGTAGACCTCATTCCCATGACCTGATGGGATGGTTTGAGGCTCTTTATGTTCCTGGAGCAAGCAGGTGCCCTTGGGCTCTACTAGCATGAGACAGGACATATGGAGATGTTACTGGGGCCTGCTTGAGCCAATTGATGATGAACGGGAAGACAGTGATATAGTGATTTTGGGTATTACACATGTAGTGTGTTGCATATATAACATATTTTGTGTACATATGTATATATTTATTAAGTAATTGGTAATGAACATCATGATTGTGTAAAGAACAGAAACCAGAACTGCAGTAAGTGGAAAATGTAGAGATTTAAGTTTTGGCAGTCTTGATCCTCAAAGAAGGAGCCCCCGTGACATGTTACATGTATATCAATTAGTTTCTGTCCCCCAAAAATGATCGCAAGTGAAGTCTCTTCTGATTTAAATAGGTTTAGACTTCCTTAGTTCCAAAGGAATGAAATGAGTATTTAATGCAGTAAATTGGGGAACTGATGCAAGAGATGCCCACCCTCCACAACAAGCACTCTCCATCACTTCAACTTTCTCCTGAGAGCCCTGGGAGTCTTTTGAGTCAAAGATCATTTTAACAACTCACTTCCCTTAATACACTTCAGCTCCAACTTATATTAAATGGCTACCAGATGAAAGATAAGGAAAAGAAGTGTATGTTTTATTGCTTTTTTTGAAAGCTATCCAAGAATCAACAATTCAGGACACGTATAGAGGTCACTTCATCCTACAAAAAGGATATTTAGATGTCTAGCAAAACTCTTCCAAAAGGGGTCCAAGTAAAACCTCCCTGAAAGCCTATCCCACAGAGAATATAGTTTCCAGGGGACTTGGAGGTGCTGCCAAGGAAGCAAACAAGAAGTATATTCCACATTCAGCAAAATTGGCAATTAGAGGGCAGTGCAGCAAAGTATTTTTAAAGTAACTGATCATTGCCATCCATTTCAATCAAAAAAATTCAGGTGCAAATATAATCATGCTAGGTTTATGCAGAATATGATGAACCTCATGAATTAATTATTAGCGAGTCATGAAAGAGGTATAAAGCCATTAAACAAAATTATTTAATAAAGTAATAATCATGTCAGATAGCATATCTGCTATTTGCAACAATCAAGACAATAACTGGAAGTGTTTGAGGTTAAAACACAAACCATCAGCAACATCTTAGTAATTCACTGCACTTGGCATTTTTAGAAGACACTATTTTGCATTAACATGTACTTTTTATGGAGAAACATACCACTTAGATTTATAAATCAGCAAAGACTGACATTAGAAAAATCTAGATTTAAATCTCTTTCTATATTTACTGCATTGCCTGTGTCATCTAACGTGGTCATTTAAAATTTGCTTTAACAAATAAGAACTTCTGTCAATCACTCAACACCTGCAACTGGAATGAAGATTGACATCTAGTAAATTTCATTACTTAATGGTCAAAGGCCAACTTTGATTTTCTGTCTTGAAGATAAAAATTGATTACTATGAATTATAACTAAACCATTAAGATGAATGATTCCTAAATACCTCCAATATCTATATAAAAAAAGAAAATTGTATTCTAAAAAGAACTCACAAAGTACGGAAAGAAATAAAGAACCTGCCATGGAGGTGGGCTGGGGAAGTGGGGAGGGAACCGGGGACGTTGGTGGTGGGAGATGGGCACTGGTGGAGGGACGGGTGCTGGAACACTGTATGACCAAAACCCAAATATGAACTTTTTAATTGTAGATCTTTTTATTTGTATATCTCACGGTGGTATAATAAAATACTTAAAAAAGAGAAAATGTTAAATAAACTGAAATGTTTGGGGACCAGCTAAGGATCAAATACTGTAACAGGACTTTTTTTCAAACTTATTCTTGTTTACTACCTTAAATAACACTCTTGTTATTTAACCTGCTTCACAGCTGAGAAAATAGAAGTTCTGAAAGTTCGATCTGCAGAAAGTGACCAGATAGATTGACAATTGTAGTAATTCCAGCAGCAAATGCATATTGAGTGCCAGTTCTATGTTCAAAATTGTTGGTGAACTAAGGATGCAACAGAGAATTGAGCAAAGTGTCAAACAGCATGGTTTTCCTGCTATTAGGGATCCACAGAACATGTGAAAATGCTGTGGACTATTGTGTTCTGATAACTGTGATGAAGATAAATAAAATAGGGTGGGAGAGAGGTTAGCAGTGGGAGGTTATAACTGAGCAGGAATTTGTGATTCACGTGTACAAAGTAGTCATGTATCTATCCATTTAATGGCTTTAGGTATGTTAACCAAGTGAAATTAACTGGTCTACGAGAATTACTTATTTACTTATTATTCTTCATTCTGCTGGTAATCAAACCCAGGGATGGGTATGTGTTTGTTCTACTACTGTGCCACATACCTGAGACAGATACTGTACTGAAAATCATATGAATTGCATATTAATTTTAAAAATGAAGATAGTGTCAATATATACATTGTATAGGCTTAATGTCTACAATAACTATGCCTTGTTTTATTCAATTTTATAATTACTACAGCATTATACTAAAACAGATTACACATACACTATTGATGGTGCACTAAGATTTAAATACCACTCTATCCTTAAATTCAGAGCACATTAGTTGATAATCCAATGCAAAGTCAATAGCTAATATCTTCTAGAAAGCCTGTCTCTCTGGATGTCAAGATATATTTGACAAACATCTTTGATGTATGAGTCAACTCTTGGGCCATATTCCATCTGAGAGGAGCAAAACAATGCCTATAAGAAAGTCTTTGTTTTTTGGAGAGGGTGGTTATAAATTATAAAGCATCATCTTTTTGTTTCTCCACCCACTTTTTCCAAATCATTCATTAAAAATATCTATAGTCTATTTTCTCTGGGCATTTGAAATAAATAAATCAAGAAATTCAGATAATGAGGGGCTGGAGAGACAGTTCAGTGGATATGGTGTATTGCATTCAGCTGACCTGCGTGTGATCCCTGGCATTCCATATGGTCAACCAAGCTGTCTGGAGTGACCCCTGAGTGCAGAGCCAGGAGTTAGCCCAGAGAACTGCTGGGTATAATCTAAAACTCAAATAAAGGGGCTGGAGTGATAGTACAGCAGGTAGGGCGTTTGCCTTGCATGTGGCCGACCTGAGTTCGATCCCTGGCATCCCATATGGTTCCCCACGCAGTGCCAGGAGTGATTCCTGGTGCAGAGCCAGGAGTAACCCTTGAGCATTGCTGGGTGTGACCAAAAAGCAAAGCAAAGCAAGCAAGCAAACAAACAAACAAATAAACAAATAAATAAAACTCAAATAAATAAAATCAAAAGTAAAAATAAACAGTAATTAGAATTTCAGATAACGATTCTTAGTAATATATGACTTTAATGGATCTTAGTAATTTCTTAGTAATGGATCTACTCAGGGATGCTTGCAGGTGTCCTGGACCCTTTCCTTGGGATCTGTTCCTGAATGTGAATCATTGTACCATTTCATCATAGCCCAAGATTCCTTTCTTGGGCTATTCCTTGTTTATATGCTCTTCTCTAGCATTTGTTCTATGATACACCGGTTACTCTAAAGCACAAGATCAGCCCAGAGAGACACGGATCTACATTTTGTATAGGGCTGAGAATCTATGGGTACAAACTATCTACTGACAGTAATAATGTAAACCAGATGGTCTGTTTCAAAAAATTACTCCCTCTCTTGTAACATCCTTTTTCACCACGGCAATACTCCTGGGACTGGTAACATATTAAAACAATTTGCACCAAAGTTTCAATAACATTAAAAACACACTCTCCTGTAAATTGTTAAGTAGGATGAAGGAAAAAAAATAGTAAGTTGGAGGAATGGGTAAGTAGGAAAGCAAAAAAGAAGAAGCCAGAACTTTCCCTTTATTTCACAATTTTTAAAGTTTTTGATTAATATTTTACTTTGCTTTAAGCCTTTTATTTCTAAAAACCCTATGAATTATGGTCATTGTCCTACAAAAGTTGGCAGGCAATATTCATTGGCCTACATAAATATACATAAAATGTCTATATCTGATATACATAAAATATCAAGTCATTTTTTTCCCCTTGAACTACCTACCATTATGGAATTTTATAGTGACTCCACTATGTAGCACCTTGAGCTGTCTCGCTGGCTCTGTTTTGTTCTTTTTGTTTGTGTTTTTGTGTAATCCATGCCTGGTGGTAAATAGGCTTATTCTCAGCTCTGTGCTCAGGGGTCAATACTGCTCCACAGAGGGTGCTCGACATCAGACCCAGGTCAGCTGTGTGCAAGGTGAGCACCCTGCACACTGTGCACACTTCCTAGTTTATAGTCTCTCCACCCCTTGTTAGTGCACATTATTTTCCTCTTGATCCTGCTTACTGAAGTGACTTAGAGAGATGTTCCCAGATTCTCAGTTGCTTCCACACTGCTGTGGAGTATTTAAGTCACAAAACCAATTAGTTCAAGTGTCCTCTGCATGGACTCAAATACACAGGGGCAGAGCTTCTACTGGCTCACCCTGTGCTCAGCTGATCATGAGGCACCCGGCAGGGAAGGCGGGTTCTAGTTCTGTCCCGCCATCCCTATAGAGCCTCACAATGAGCCATAGGAACCCCCACACCATGAGGGCCACTATTTTCAACATCCAGACTCCACAGTTTGTCAGAGCTCTATCCAAGAGAAAAGCCGATCTCTCCCAGTTGCGGTTTATCACAAATTTACGAGATGAGAGCCTACTACTGAGAGTATATCACCCGCACTGTAGAGCCTGGCAAGCTACCCGTGTTGTATTTGATATGCCAAAAAACTAGTAACAGTTATATATTTCATTCCCATGACCTGAAGGAATGGTTTGAGGCTCTTGGTGTTCTTGGAGCAAGCAGATGCCCTTGGGCTAAACTAGCAAAAGACAGGATGTATGGAGATGTTACTGGTGCCCGCTTGAGCAAATGGATGAACAACGGGAAGACAAGTGATATATAAACCCCTGTCCCTCGAGGTGTGGAGGTATGGCTGCAGTGCCCGGCACGTTGGCATGTGGCAGAGCTTGTATACACCCAGGGCTCTGTCCCATGGGCCCTGGATGGTTGATGGTCTGACATAGAAAAAGACTGGGCCCCCTGAGATGAACCAAGAGAAACAGCAGAGTCTGCAAGCTAACTGTGGTGTATTCAATATGCCAAAAACAGTAACAATAATGGACCTTATTCCCAATGAATGGAGACGTTACTGGTGCCTGCTCAAGCAAATTGATGAACAATGGGAAGACAAGTGATACAAGTATATATATATATATATATATATATATATATATATGTATATATATATATATATATATATGTATATATGTATATATATATATATATATATATATATATATGTATATATACGTATATAGTATATCTTCTATATATATACACCCATATATATTTCTTTTTATCAAATCTCCTTTTGTGCATTGTGATTTGCAGAGACATGGGCCCTACGAAAAAGCAGGATGAGAAAGCTATTGGGTCTTCCAAAGAGGAATTGAAAGAGCTATGCTTGGAATATCACGCCTCACTCAAGTGAAAGAAGGAATCTGGAGCTCCGACCTCTGTTGCTGTTCCAGAGTCAGGGACGCTGTCTTGTTTGCCAGGGCATCGAAAATCAGATGTGCTAAACATGTAATGTGATTTGGGAGATGACCACTGGACTAGAGCCATTACCGACTGGATCCAACGGGATGTCAAAAGACCATGTTGGCCGCCCACCTACAAGATGATCAGACTTCTTTATCAAGACCTCGAACGAACGGTCTGAGGCTCTTTGCATTCGTGAAGCAACCAGATGCCATTGGGATACACTTACACGTGATAGGGTCAAATGGAAATATTACTGGTGCCCGCCGAGCAAATCGATGAAAAATGGGATGTCAAGTGATCAAGTGATTTGCAATACAGACACTGAAGGGTTATCAAGTATACCCCTTTACATACTTTCAACACTTATTTCTTGTCTAGCATTACTATTTCCATATATTATTGGCAAACTGGTCCCTTCTCTATCTTGCCTATTATCCAACCCCTACACACTAGTCATAGATTCTAACTCTTTACAGGTCCTCTGGCTCCTGTTCTACATGGCCTTGAATATTAATCTCATGCTTATTTTTTAAAAATCCCAAAATGAATGCAGTCATTCTTTATCTATCTGCCCTTTTCCTCCTGAGTAATTTCACTCGGCATGATAACTCCATGTCCTTCCATTCATAGGCAAATTTCACAGATCCCCCCAACAGCAGCATAATACTCTATTGTGTAGATGTACCATAGTTTCTTTATCTAGTCCTCTGTTCTCAGGCACTCAGGTTGTTTCCAGATTCTGGCCATTCTGAATAGTGCTGCACTGTCTTCCCGTTCATCATCGATTTGCTCGAGCGGGCACCAGTAACATCTCCATATGACCTGTCTCATGCAAGAAGAGCCCAAGGGCACCTGCTTGCTCCAGGAACATAAAGAGCCTCAAACCATTCCATCAGGTCATGGGAAAGAAGTCTATAATCGTTACTGTATCTGGCATATCAAATACGACACGGGTAGCTTGCCAGGCTCTGCCGTGCTCTGGTTTCTCTTCAGATCGTATAGTGCTGCAATGAACATAGAAATGCAGATGGTGTTCTGGTTGTGAGCTTTATGAGCCCCCAGGGTATATTACCAGGTGTGGTATTGCTGAGTCAAATGGGAGCTCAATTTCAGTTTTTTTTTGAGGAATGCCCATATCATTTTTCCAAAAAGGCTAGACCAGTCAACATTCCCATCAACAATTAAGGAGAATTCCTTTTCTCCACATCCAAGTCAGCACTGGTTGTTCTTGCACTTTTGGCTGTGTGCCAGTCTGTGGTGTGAGATGATATCTCATTTTTGTTTTGATTTGCATCTCCCTAATGATTAGTGATGAAGAACTTTTTTTAATGTGCCTTTTAGCAATTTGAATTTCTTTGTGGAAGTTTCTGTTAATTCCTTATCCCAGTATTTTGATGGAGTTGGATATCTTTTTTTAATGTTCTACAGGTGTCTTATATATCTTGGACAATAATCCCTTATCAGTTGGGTAGTGGATAAATATTCTTTCCCAATCCATGGGCTATCTTTGTATCATAGTCATCATTTTTTTTTGACGTGCAAAAAGTTCTACTTTCATGTAGTCCTATTTGTTTATCTTTGCTTCCACTTGCTTGGTCAGTGGTGTTTCATCTTTGAAGACACCTTTAGTTTCAATGTAATGGAGGATCTTACCTAAAGTTTCTTGATGTACCTTACAGATTCAGGTCTGGTGTTGAGAATTTTAATCCATTTTGATCTGACCTTTGTGCATGGCGTTACAGACAGCTCTGAGTTGATTTTTTTAAATGTAGTAGACCACATTTTCCCCAGCACCACTTGTTGAAGAGACTTTTCTTGCTCCACTTCATATCATATTAATTGAAGATTAAGTAATCAGATATTTGAGGGTATGTGGGGTATGTATCAGGACATTCAACTCTATTCCAAAGGACTACAGGTCTGGGGAAGGTAATGCCTCCCATCTTCGTTTTCCTAATGATTATTTTAGCTATCCACGTGGGTTTATTATTCCTTATGAATTTCAGGAGTGTTTGATCAATTTCTTTGAGAATTGACACAGGTATCCTTATAGGGACTGCAAATATATAATGCTTTGGGGAATTTTGACAATGTTAATTCTCCCAACCCATGAACAGAGGATATGTATCCATTTTCTCATGTCTTTTTTCTATTCTTTTATTTCTTAAAGTAGCATCTTGTAGTTTTCTTTGTATATGTCCTTTCTGTAGTTCTTCTTTTTTCTTTTTTTTATGGTCTTAGTTAAGCTGATTAGGTACTTGATTTTCTGAGGTACAATGTGAACAGGGTTGTTTTATTGATGAAACTTCTGTTTGTTGTTTTCTTATTTCTGCTCTCATTTTCTTCAGTATTTTATTCATTTACCACTCCACTGTTTCTTTCATGTGGTCTGGTATTTCATCAGATGCCATTCCACTGTTTCTTTAAGGTCATCAAACATCCTCACCATCTCTGTATTATTTATCAGAGAGATTATGTATGTGGTGCCTTGTTGAGGCATCAGGACTCTTCATCCATCTCTGTGAAGGGGGTGTGCATTGTTTCTCATGATGTCATAGTAGTCTGGAAGCCATGTCCCCTACTGTGGTTCTACTTCTAAAAATGTTGATGTCCTCTCTTGCCTAGGGTGCTTTATCTGGGCACCCAGAGTCTCTCTCTTTGCTTTGCTCACACCACGGGGAGCCCTTAGAACATTTTTTGTATGTTTACAATGAGTTGTGAAGAAATATGTGACCATGAAGCAGAGCAACTGTACTCTTCATGGTTGAATCTCAGGTGTACCTGGGCATATAAATTCCCTGGGCTGTGCACATCCCTTCCCTCCCTGGAGTCTGAAAACCCTTCTGGTCTCGTGAATCATGGATGAGCTCAAGATTGTTTTTTTTCTAAATATTACTTTCTTCTTTAACATGTAAAACAGAACCTGTATCATAGGATCACTTTAGGATGAAAAAAAAAGTCGTAGTAGTCTGAGTCTTGGTACACACGGTACAAATGGATAAATGAAGAGTTCTGTGTTGGAAAATAAAACAAATACAGGGTGGATTGAGAGGTGTGAAGAGAATAACCAGTGGTGTTCAAAGAGTACCCGATACATGGAAGGCTATGCTACCCATGTAGCTCTGGGGGTGTGCTATTGTTTTACAGCTATTTTATACAGTTGTATTAAAGCACATTAAGACTTGACCACAAATACCCTCTGAAAAAAAAACCAAATAGAAGAGACACTAACTTCTGTGATTTAGGGAAAGTCTATGAATAAGCAGAGCACAAAAAAATTGAAAGAACGGAAGATAATCAAGATCATTCCCTCATATGCATCCAGATGACAGTCACCTATTTCAAAATTTTCCAAGATATATATGAGGTTTAAAACTGTTGGGCTTTTATTACACAGGCTGAGATTAGCCTAAATACTCAGTGGTTTAGCAAAAGACTTTCTTACCTAAATGATTCAGGATGGCTCGGAGGAAAACTGAAGTTTTATTGGCCTTTAATCTAATATATTATACTTTATGCTAAGCACTAGCACAAACATTACTTCATTCAAGTTTCTCAAACAACCTTTTTGATGTTGGTACTATAGGTCCTCTTTTCAGGAAAAGGAAAATGAAACTCAGACATGGAAAAATAATAACTGGTCAGAGCTAGTGTGTAAGAGGACTGATATCTGACTACAATCTTTTTGCAATTTTTTTCTACTATTTTTATCCATTATCCCATAGACCAGCATGGTCCTCCATCATGACTTAATGACTCAAGAGACACAACAATTAAATCAGGATGGTTTTCTATTCCTACATTTTGATGAACTTCACTTTTCAGTAATAATTAACAAAATCCACTGCTGTCTTATAACACCATGACATTCACTGTGAAGGTCAATACTGCAATTGGAGAATTAAAATGAAAGCAAATAAGCAAAGGAAGATTTGGTTTCAGGCTTCAAAGGCAACGAGTCAGCACAGAAATAAACTCTTTTCAATAGTAATACTATCAAATGTGGATTCACAACTACTACCATTAATATTGACTCTTATCCAAAACATTTATTGTGTTCCATGAAATGAAATAAATAAGGTATATGTCATTTAAATGCTTATTTAATTATTTTTTAAATGACAGGATGCTTAATGACAGGGGCTTTAGTATGTTAAATGAAAATGCAGACAACATTCCAATGTAAAATTAATTTTAGTATTTGAAGAGTGCTTTTTTGAGATAAAAACAAATATAGCAATCTTAAGTGTACAATGATGTTTGTACACATGTAAACACCATATAATCACATCTGAGATCAAGATATTCCGCCACTCCAGATGGTTTCCTCTCATTCCCATGCTAAATCCCAATCTGCCACAGATCCTCCCTGCCAGTCCTGAGCCCCCAGGGTAACTGCTATTCTGGGGACTTTTACTGTCATAAATTTTGCCTCCTCTGCAGCAACACATAAATGAATTGATGCAGTGTGTACTCTTTCCTGCTTGGTTTCCTTTGTGAGATTTATCCATACTGATACATGAGCAGTAATTCATTATTTAGTACTATGTAGAGGTTATCTTATTGCTGACTTCCCCCTTTCTATTGGTCCCCTTTTCATGTAAAGGAAAGTAAAATTCAAGAGGGTATAATGCGGTCAGACCTTGTAAGAGAACTGATATTTGAATCGTCTTTTCCAAATTCATTTTCCTGTCCATTATCCCATAGTCTAGCATCGTTCCCAGTGTGAACACCCACACTGTTTACAGGTTTCAGCAATTTCAGTCAACCAGTGATGGCACATAAGTCACTTTGTTTAACTGTATCATTTCTCTTGGGCAAATGCCTAGAAATTGAACTGCAAAGTCGAGGGGTAACTATTAAATTTTATAACCAAGCTTACAGAACCAATTTGTACTTTAGCAACATGAGTGAGATATATCCTTGTACCACACCTTAGAAAAGCCTCATGCTTAGTAATTATTTCAATTGTAGATACTTGGTATGATTATCTGGAATATTTAAATTTGCTTTTAATTGGTATTTCTGACTAGTATTGGAGTTAATTCATGTATTACATTTCAATATCCCCTTTTGTGAAATGCTAGTACAGTCCTTTTGACTATTTTCAGTCCTGTGTTTGTCTCTTTTTTAAAAAAGATATTTATAGGAAAACTCCAAAGTACTCTCTGTACAAGTCTTTGGCTAAATCTATAAATTAAATTTTTTTTTCCTTATGAAGGCTTACCTTTTTACTATACTATGCCTTGATAAAAATCATTAATTTCAGGGATGGAGAGACAGAGCAGTGGGTAGGGTACTTGCTTGCATGTGATCAAACCCGATTTGATCCCTTGTAGGTCCTATGGTCTCCTGAGCCTGCCAAGAGTGATACCTCGCCATATAGGCCCAGGATTAAGCTCTGAGCACAGCCACGTGACCCACAACCTTAAAAAAAAACTCGAACACCTAAAATTATTATCAACAACAAGTTTATTATTTTCTCCTTCTTGTGTATGTTGTTGTTGTTGTTTCAGAAACCTTGGCCCAACTCAAGATCTTGAAGCTATCCCTTTTTCTTAGACCTTTTAAAACACTTCCCTACTATAGTGCCCAGGGAGGAGCTCAAAAGAGCTAGAGCACATGTCTGGCATGAAAAGGCCCCAGATGGCCCAGTCTGCTCAAACTGTGAGCAGTACCATATGCCCAGGCATTCAGCCACCTGGCCCATATAGCCAGTCTATGTAGCACTAGGAACGAGCCTGGGGCCACTCACTATTACCTTACTACTCCTCAAGCCCCCATATTCTCCCCCCAAAACACTCCTACAACAGACTTTCAATTTACAATTTTAGCCCCTTGCCTCCTATCAACTTTCCTTCCACCAATGAAGATGGATGAGTTTCTTCCCCTTTAAAGATCTCAAGAGAAACCACCTTGACAAATCTCCTTCAGCAATTTGTTCGGTACTTTAAAATCCCTTCCTATCAGGATGTTTTTTACCTTTATATCGACTGAAAATTACAAACCTATTCATGTGATGGATTTACAATGCCATCACTTTTCACATTAAAAACTATTTTAGAACACTTTTTAGCTCATAATGTCCTTTTGTTCTTTGGTATATTTACTGTGATGCCCTTTTATTGCATATTTCCAAATGTTATTTTTCCCTTTCTGTTTTATATTTTGAAAGAACACAATTTAATCATGCAAAATAATTATTTAACCTGTTGGTTGTTATTAGGAAATTGAATCCTTGTGCTAGGGTGGGAGAAGGGGGAGGAAAGAAGAAAAGGAGGAAAAGGAGAGAAAGAAATTTCTCTGGATTTTCCAGAGGTATGATGCAGAATTCAGATCAACAGAGGGGAAGAGATAGATTTGGCATATCACAACTCTGCATAGGTGCTGTCTGTTTCCTCACTGCAGACACACATAAATATCTTTACTGAGTGAAATGTGTAAAACCCTTACTGGGTAGGCAATATTTTAAAGAAGAGGGGCTAGAGTGTACTGCCATACGTAGTGGATAGGGCATGCATTACATGTGGCAGTCCTGAGTTCAGTCCCCAGAATCACATATGGTACCCTGAGCCCCTCAAGAGTGATCCCTGAACACAGAGCCACAACAGGCCTTGAAAACCACTGGGGGTGCCCCCTCTAAATAACCTACCCTTATCCCACAGAGACCTGATATCATTTATGCAACAAATCAAAATTATATATCAAAACTTTACAGCTATTCAGCTCTAAGCATAATATAAATTTCCTCTTTAATAAATTGATCCACCTTGCTAACAGGAACTGGAGGAGAATATGTTTAATTGAGATTTGGTTCCCAAATGCTCTGCAATTAGTTTCTAACTCTGGATCATATCTGTTCTATCCCAATAGCTTATACCAGTCATTAGCAGAAACTGAAAGTGAAAACCACTGAAAGTGATTGGTATTGAAAGACTACTTCCATTTCATCTTCTTTGAGGATTACAAAAGAAAAACAAAATGTCACAGGAAAGTCAGAAATTTGTACTCAGGGACAACAATGTAGCCAGAACGAATTTTTTGAAAACTGTGACTTGGATTAGGGTCATATCAATTTCCCTCTCTCCCACACCCTGCTTTTTCTCTCTCTCTCATGAAAGTCTAAAGGGTTGCAACTCGGAACTTCTGTGGATACTCTTATTCACCAAATGCCCAGGATCTCATTGAGGGTCTGAGCAGCATCTTCAAGAATCAAGTTCCTAGAAGAGGAAGGTGAAGGGAAATAAAGAAAGTGGCCACACTCCAGATCACGCTTGTGGAAGAACCCCAGGGACTGTGAAGACCTACTTTCAGTTGCTTTTCCCTGGCCAAGACATAGTTCAGTGACATCTGATTTGGCATAATGTTCTTCTGTTTCATCCATGCTGTTACAAATGACAAATCTTCCATCTTTATCATTATTATTATTATTATAGTTTTAATTTTTTCATAGTTAAAGTTGTTCACTGATTGGGTTTACTCATACAATGTTCCATCATCGTCCCTTCAGTGTACTAAGGGATGTTGCTGTTGGGAAATCTTTCTTTTCTAAATACTGAATGATATTCCACAGTGTCTACATGGTTACATACTTACATATATGTACACATTTTCTTCAGCCATTTTTGATGTACATTTAGGACTGTGGATGTTTCCATCTTAGCTGTAAGTGACTAGTACTACACTGGACAGAGTTACAACTATCTTATGAGACAACAATTTTATCCTTTTGGATACCTAAAAGCCCGAGGGGGCTGTGTAGGATGGCAGCTGAGGAACTGGTATCAACAAAAATGAGATGGCTAATATAAACATTATTTATGTGTATCAAAAATAGAATAGACTTTAATGTGTATAATTTATGTAAATTCAATCACATTTTAGCATAGATATAATAGAATAAACTGTAGTGAAATATAGACCTGTGTCTATGAGATGAAAGAGAAAATAAAAATATAAAAACAGAAGATCTGAATAGCTCAGCTGCAAGGAAGAACAGTGATTTGTAATAAGTCAATATAATCAATGTTCTGGCCAAAAAATTTATGTTTTATTGAACAGTCCAGAAAAATCTCTTTTTATACAGAACACTAAGAATATCTGCTAACCAGCTGATCAAGTAAGAAATCTGGGGTTATCTTTGAACTTCTCTCTTTCATCCATTTACTCAGCTCTTTACCAAGTGCTCTCTCTATGTATGAAATTTTTCTCATGCTGATTATTCTCCTCTCGGGGAGCACCGCCGGGTCCCCAAAAGTGTCGGGAAGCGAGTTCCCTTCTACCTCCGAGCCGGGCGGGAAATGGATGAAGACTCAGGAATCCGATGCAGCTTTAAAAGGGCTTTACTATCCCAGGTTCCAATATACAATCCAAGAGCAGGGAAAACCTCCAGACTCTGGTTCCCAGCTAGGTCCCAGCCAGGTGTAGGCCAAGATCGCTGCCACCACGTGTTGAGGCCCAACAGAGAATGGAGAGGATGGAGAAGCAAAACACCAAGGGAAGCTGAAATGGCAAAAAGGGGAAAAAAAGGAGAGAGATTCTTTCTTCTTGCAGCTTATCTTATAGCTAGGAATGCCCCCAAACTCCCAGCCCAGCCCATTCTGGGCTGGGCTATCTAGAGATGAAAACAGGAAAATAGCTCTATAGAAATGTAGCAACTTCAGGAGACCATCGGGCTGTTTACAAGGACCCAGAGCTAATTAAAAGCCTCCTAGAAGAGCTGGGAGAAGCTATAAGCTAAATGTAACTTCCCCTGGCATGAAGGATCAAATGCCCTCAGGTAATTTCTCCCAGCACCTCACCTAGGCTCTGTTATATGCTAATGTCTTGAGCCAAGATCTGCCTGGAATTGCCTTTATAGGGTAGAGAAGGGGGGTTTCTGAGATGGCATGTCTCTGGATCAAAGACTAATACTAATGCCAATTAAATATTTCTCCAAGCCTTCACAAGAGTCTCATCTACTTCCACGATAGTTTTGTATTTTAGTTGCCTTTGAGTTATCAGGGAGCCATGCTTGCTTGCTTGGAGGCAAACAGCATTTCTCTCTGGTCTAATTACTTAGAGATCCAACGTGGCCAGGCAAATATGCTGGTAAGATCTAGCTAGTCCCACGATGATTGTGGTAGCATGAGAGAATATTTATACCAGCCAGTACAGAATACATGGTCAGATAAGACTGCCACATTCAGACTACCCCCCTATCTATGAAGTGACCTGCAGGAGGCAATCCAGGGCAGATGCAGAGGCCTAGGCTTTTAGGTGTCCTGCAACACTCCTCGACTTCCTCTGATTTTGCCTTATTTCAGGTTATCAACTTTTACAAGTAAAATATCTATGTGGTCTTTTCAAAACTCTTCTACTCATTTCTAAAGCATGTATCATAGTTAACACCCTACTACCTCAAATAAAGTCTTCATCATCTGCCTCCACTGCAAAGTTGCCCAAGTCCTGGTCTTAGAAACTCATGAATGTATTACTATCCCGAGAAAAGGAAATAGAGCAAAGGCACTCGATTCTTCTCAACTTTCCTAGTAAGCCGAATGCAATCACAGGGGGCCATTCAAGAGAGAGGTAGGAGAGACAGAGAAAAGATCTGGAAGGGCTACATGGCTGACTTCGAAGACAGTGGAAGAAGCCACAAGTCCAGAAAAATATGTGACCTTTAGATGCAGAAAATAACAGAGAAGTGATGTTTCCCTTGGGCCTCAAGAGCAAGGGTGAGCAAACTTTCTTTTGTCTTCCAATAGCCATTTAGATATTTATTATATTTACGGATCATGCAAAACAGGAAAACGGGTCCCAGGCATTCCAGGAGAATCTGTACATGTGTGTATATCAAGTACCAGGGGCCAGACCACATGATGACATGGGCCTTATATGTCCCATGGACCAAATATTCCTTAGCCCTACTTTAGACACACCTGGGTTTCATAAACCATATTTTAGAAGTCTGATGGTCAGAACTATAAATATGTAGTAGTCACATATTTCTGGAGTCACAATGTATATGTTAGTCTTTAAGCAGTCATGGGAAGCTAAGATAATAGCTTCACTTGGTTTTACTTTACAAATCCCACTCATGACTCTTTTGCTGAATATGCAATGCTCACTACTGAATTCGCATTCAGTGTTGTCATGTGTTGGGAGAAGAAGGCAGAGTCCTTTGGGGGAATTTTGTAGAAAGCGTTAATTCTGGGGGCTTCAGAGACAGTAAAGCGATGAAGGCACCTTGCCTTGCCTATGGCTTGTTGGGTTTGATGCCCAGCTGCCCATGTTGACCACCAAGCCCCACCAGGAGTGATCCCTGATTGCAGAGACAGAAGTAAACTCTGAGCACTGCTGGGTATGGCCCAAACCCCAAACAAAGTGGAAGTATAGAGTAGAGGAAAGGCCTCAGAGTTTGCTCTCAAGTGTATACTGAAGAATCTTCACTGAATTCATCTGAAGAATTTCTACATATGTTGTTTTCTCCATCTAAAAATATGTCTTTGTTGCCTTGTAATTCTTGCTCAGTCATCAAATATATGGACTCTGCTTCAAGATTTTTTTTAAAAAAAATAGGTAGGTCTTTTGATGGGTGCTCCCTGGGACCATCTATCTTTTTAATTATTTTTATGCATAACTGACTACAAATGTGGAAAGGCAAAACCTGGGCCCTTCCCTGGAGTATTCAGCATTTCTCTTGTAAAGCATCGAGCAACTAATGCCCAATGAATGCCTTTGTACACCCCAAATCATGTATGTTAAGTATAGGAGCCAACAGTTCTGAAATAGTTCATCTGGGTCATGAAATACAAATTACATAAAGACCTGTAACTTTCCCTGCCAATAGGTTTGTCGAAAGTGATCGAATGCATTTTGCGGAGCTACCAGAAGGATTAGATAGGCAAATATCCTGCAGGCGCATGGCACAACAACCTGAAAGAGTAAGTTTAAAGTAAGTATTGGTGGCTCTTATAGTTATGGTCTGCTGAAGTATGCAGTGTGAGCTGAGGCAATAACATTAAATTGGAAGAGAAGCAAAAGTTGTCAATTGGGGTCGTTAGATTGTCATGGAGTATGTGTGTCCCTGTTGCTAGAAGATGTACTTGCTTCCTGGCATCAAGTGAGTCACAGTGTCTGAGTGTCAAAACCCCAAATTTTAAGGTATCAGGAAGCATAAAATCATAACATGCACATTGCCCTGGACTAACAAATGTCTCTAACTATATTAACTCTGTGAAACACTTCTAAACATATTTCTGGGGGGGGAGAAACAGTGATGATCATCTGGCAGTGATTTTCCTCACAATCATTTAATCTAATACATAAATATGTGAACTGAAAATGGGCAACCAAAACATTCAAACACTCACTGCTAAGGAGAAAATTCTGATACCACAATGACTATTTCTGAACACCATCTACCGCAACTCATTTCTTCACAGTGGTTAAGAGAATCGGACCTGAGTCTAGGCATCAGGGTAAACTCCATAGTCGCTAAGAGAATCAGACCTGGGTCTAGGCATCAGGGCGAATTCCATAGTCGCTAATATTCTGACTGCTACAGTTTCTTCAACCATAAAATGGGGTTGAGAATAGTACTTACCTCTCAGAATTAAGGGTTGTATAAGTTAAACTGTAAAGCACTCGGGGATGCCTGGCACTGGGGATCCTGCTCATTAAAACATTACAGACATGTCACCTACATTGGACCACGTGTCTAGAAAAATAGTGAAGAAACAGAAGTCTTTCTTTACATTGCTATAAAACAGATTGGGGGTAAATCTATGTAGTTCATCAAACTAAAAAAGCCATGTATATATATATAATATATATATATATATATTATAGTGATCGATGTAAGATCTAATAATGATCAGATGTAAGATCTAATAAGAAACACTAATGAACTAGGAAAGGCTTGGGCCAGTAGTTAAACAAACAGACTAAACTGAAATTTCTGAGGACAGATACAGATTAAAGATGAAATATAAAAGAAAGGAAGTCAGGAAGCAGAAAGAATAAAATGATGTATTCCTAAGTAACAAGAACTGGAAGTAAAACATTAGCAAACAGGAAGAAAATACAAAGTAAGTAGTAGCTGTTGCTGAGCTATGGCCTGTAGGGCATGACCCCGGTGTCCTCAGGTTCTGACCCCACCAGGCATGGATGAGATTTACCTTCAAAGGCTGTTCCCATAACTACCCAGACACAGAAAAGTTGTTTCAGAACCTGTTTACACAGTTAAAAGTGCTTGCTCGAAGACACACTCCAAGGCAGAGTCCATAAAAAGATGAAAAGTAAGATAATGTTTTCAATGGAACATTAAAGCAAAACTCACTAATACTAAATGTGTTTTATTTAAGATCTGCAGATTGACGTGCTGAACCTGGAACACTTACTACCTCACAAGACTCCTAGCGATACAGGGAGTGTTCTAGCACCTTACAAACCCAACTGGGAGACTGCTGCTCTGAATTCTTAATGGCACCACTGCCACAGTCCTTATTCCTCTGAAATCCACCCGCTGGCTGATTAGTGACAATGCAAATGTCCTACCCCAATGACACGCCTGAAAAGATGCCAGGGTCCACACCTAGAATTCCTGTGGCTAATGGCATAGAAAATAGAAGATAAGTTACATCATGCAGAAGCGCACAGAGAGCTGGAGGAACAGTGCAGTGCGTAAGGTAACATGCACATGGCCAAGTGGGCTTGATTACTGGAATTGCTTATGGTCTCCTGAGCCCTGCCAGGAGTTATCCCTTCACACAGAGCAAAGATTAAGTCTGGAGCACCCTCCCAAAAGCCAAGAAAAAATATTAAAATAGAAGTATATGGTTATTTCTTCAAGAAATATAAAGAGCCACCTATTCAATGTGAGGTATAGGGTGAAAATGGTTACTATAAATAAACTAGAGGCAGACCAGTAGACTCTTAAAATTGGACAGAATGAATGTTTCAGTCTGTACCAGGAAGTATTTTTGGTTTATGCTTCATTAGCCTTCATTTATCCCCCCATTTTATTCCCTCAGGAAGATAGGCAGGTCTATATACCTTTGATAGGGAAAGACTTTGATAGAGAAACATTCTATCAAGAGAGTTTATGCTGCAATGACAACTCATAAAAATGAAAGACCTAAGAGAGAGAGAAGAGAGAGAGAAAGAAAGAAAGAAAGAAAGAAAGAAAGAAAGAAAGAAAGAAAGAAAGAAAGAAAGAAAGAAAGAAAGAAAGAAAGAAAGAAAGAAAGAAAGAAAGAAAGAAAGAAAGAAAGAAAGAAAGAGAGAAAGAGAGAGACAGAGAAAGAGAGGGAGAAAGAGACAGAGAAGGAAGGAAGGAACAAACGAACGAACGAACGAACGAACGAAAAGAACGAAGGGAAGGAAGGAAGGAACAAACAAAGGAAGGAAGGAAAGAAGGAAGGGAAGAAAAAGGGTGAAGTTAACACTGCACTGTGATATTACAGAAGTTTAAGTGCGCATTACTAAAAATTAATTAACATGTTTTTGTATTACATTCATCACTGAAAATTAACATGTGTTTATATTATATTCATCACTGAAAATTAACATGTGTTTATATTACCAAAAAAAAAAGAAATAAAGAACCTGCCATGGAGGAGGGCTGGGGGGGGGGAGGGAACCGGGGACGTTGGTGGTGGGAGATGGGCACTGGTGGCGGGATGGGTGCTGGAACACTGTATGACCAAAACCCAAATATGAACTTTTTAATTGTATATCTTTGTAACTGTAAAAATAAAAAGATTATAAAAAAATGAAAGACCTATATCAAATCAAATACCTACTGTCCACACTATACATAGCTAGTGCAAGGGATCAACTCATCCCAGCTACACTAGTTTGCAGACTGCAAGGGGCCTCAATCAACATGGCTTTTGTGATTAACACTGAAGAAGGGACCACCTGTTCATTAATGAAATGGTCCAGCCTGAAAGTGGCATTTGGCATTTCCGCTAATATCTCTTTGGCCAGGACCAAGTGGAAACTAGAACATCCATTCTTCCGCATACCCAGAGAGCAGAAGAGGATGACTCAGTTAACCAGAGCTAAGGCAGACCGCAGTGGTTTACTGTGGGGATTCAGAGACAGAGAACATGCGGAAAGGACTGTCAATCTTTTCCCTGCCCCAAGATTCATCCTGGACAACTGAGCCATTTAACCACTCTGAGTCCAGGCACTAGTAGCTCCCCGCTTGCCTCCTACTATCTCACATGTTGCATCTTCAGCTCCAGTGAAGCAATACAGCATGAGAATGCTCTGAAGTTTAAACAGCCTGTGGAAATGCTAAACGATGTTGCATGTGGGCCACCAGGATTCCAACGGAGATAGCTGAGCAGGGCTGGGCAAAAAGACTGTGATGAGAACAAAGAGCTGGCAGAAGACTGGTGTGGATACAAATACAAATCATTTGTATATTTAGTCTACTGACTCCCAGATGACCCAGGACCAAGAAGGCCAAGCATTTCTGCCCTTGGATACTATAAAATAAATTCGGGGGGCTCATTTTCTTGGCTTCTGTGTCTTCTCTGAAGTATCAACAAGGTCATCAGGTAGGACCAGCACACATTGCCTTTACTTATTTTTTTAAATTTTATTTTATTGAATCATCCTGTGGTGGACCATAAACACGATTGGGTTCCAGTCATACATACAGTGTTTCAACACTCATCCCTTCGCCAGTGCACATTTCCCAATACCAATGTACCCCGCTTCCATTCCACCAACTTGCCTCCATGGTAGGCACTCTTTCTCTTCTCTCTCTCTCTCTCCTCTCTCTCTGTACATTCTGGTTTGCAACACAGACACTGAAAAGTTATCATGTACATCCCTTGACCTACTTTCAATACTCAGTTCTAGTCTAGCATTACTATTTCCAACTATTATTGTCAAACTGGTCCCTTCTCTAGCTTACCTACCCTCTGCTTCCTACATAGAGTGGACATGAGTCCCTATGCTGCCACCACCAAGGGGCTCAGAGCTGTGGCTACCACCACACGCCCCTCTCTACCCACACCAGAGAGGGTGCTGATCTGGACACAGGGCACCGTCCATACTTCCAAGGTTTGCTCTCGGCCTGGAAACTCCTGGCCAGCTCTTGCTTTTCTGTCTATCTCCAGCATGGTCAGAGCCAGGCCTGCCACACAGGGACTGTGAATTCCATCCTGCAAAGCCATTTCTGAGACTTTCAGCTGAAGCAAATCATTCTCTCCTCTCTGGTGAGAATACAGTGATTTTACCTTGTATTCAGATTTATTTTAGTGTGACTTACATTTGGGTGATTGAAATACCCATCTTCCTACTTCTACTGGAGACTGCAGGAGAGAAGAGAATATCTGTGGGGTTATTGACTTTCATGTCTATGGAAGGTTGACAACAAAAAGGTAGTACCTGGAATGATGAAGCACCTCTCTAGCCACCTTTTCTGTTGTCTCCCTTTCCCTTTGATCTTTTCAAATGTCCTGTGACTGTTAGGATTTGGTACTTCAAAGCAATCTAACATGAACTCTTTCTCTTCTCCTTGTGAGCCTTACCTTTACCATTATCTAAGCTTTATAAAATACCAGTTTTACACCCTTTCCTTCCATTCTCACTTTATATAAAACAGATCTCATCCCAGTTGCCTGGGAACGCTTTCTAAAACATAAACAGATTTTTCACCCCCGATGCTTATTTTAGGCATCATTCTGTCAATGTGGTCTGGGGAATCTTTTCAGCTTGAACATGGCCCCTCTGGGCAACATCGCCAAATCACCTTTACAACATTTATTTAGGGGTGATATGGGTAGCCCAGAAACTACAAAACAAGACACTTGATGTTTGCCCCAATTCAGTGATTCTCCAACTAACCAGCATATATGGATTGCTGAGGAACTTGTTAAAATGCAGATTCTGGTCCAGTGGATCAGGAGTGGGGTGTAGTTATGAGTTTCAAACAAATATCTAGTCTATAAGTATATAAAGCATCACTGTATCACTTGTCTTCCGTTGTTCATCAATTTGCTCGAGCAGGCACCAGTAACATCTCCATTCATTGGGAATGAGGCCCATTATTGTTACTGTTTTTGGCATATTGAATACACCATGGGTAGCTTGCCAGGCAGTGCCATGGATCTGGGTTCATCCCAGGGGACCCAGTCTTTATCTTTGTCAGTCTATCAACCATTCAGGGCCCACGGGCAGAGCCCTGGGTTTAGACAAGCCTGTCTCCTTTCTGCCACCTGCCGATGCAGCCAGGCACCACAGCCACACCTGCAACACCTCGAAGTGTTATTTAGTGATTAAATAACAAGGTAAATTTGAAACACAGAAAAAGGGCCAAAAATATAGTATAGCAGGTAAGCAGTTTGCCGTGAGTGCAGCTGACCGAGGTCTGATTGCTGGAAACCCATTTAGTCCCTCAAACTCCACCAGGAGTAATCCCTGAGTGTGGATCCCTGACTCCAATAATGCGTTACCTGGAGGAAACAAGTCTTTACCTTAAGAAGCCTTCTCCTTATGGGGGGAGTTATGTGACCCGCATCACCTGAAAGTCCTTAACCCAACACTTCTGTGTAGAAGTTTTTAATTGATTATTCTCTGTATACATAGATTTTGTTTGGTTATGTTTCTAATAAGAGGCTACTTTAAAAACAGTTATCTTCCAGAGACTTTATTTAAAAAAAAACATAAGTGGTATTTTATTAGGTAGACTATATCAATATAAATCTCAACTTCTAACATCCTCTTACAAAGTCAGGCGATTCAAAATATCACTGAGGATGTGATGATGTTACAGAATGGTGGGTTATATAGGACAGGTGCACTAACTAGTACTGTTACCACTCATTGCATTTTTGCAGGCATTTATACCTGGTAAATATCATGATAAATAACCAAACAAAAAGATTAATCATTAATTGACTTCTTTTAGCAATATGATTTGTTAATAAAACAGAAATGACTAGAAATGTTTTTCTTTAATATTTGTGTAAAAGCCAGGGCAAGTTGAAACACTAACGCTGTCGTGTGCACTCACATCTGGGTTACAGTTAAGGGCATATTTTCATTGCAGGGTTCAGGGAATAAAATTGTACGCAAAAATTAAATTCAAAGCAAATATCTTTCAACTTCTAATTCACCTCTACAGTTTTGAAGAAGATATCTCAAAACCCCACCTTTTGATCACCCCTAGTAGATATTATTTGCTTGGTAAGAAGTATGTTATCCAGAGCATGACTCTGAAAACAGGGGAAGGACTGAGAATAGTATCAATTAAGAATCTTTCAAATGATAAAATGAAAGCAGCACCTTTGCTTAGTACTCTGTGGTAGGTCAAGTACATAGGCTTGGTTTCTAGGAAGTTCCAGGGTAAAAGACTTTTCTCCCTCTCTTGCTGTAGTTCACACCAAAACAATACATTTTTCAGAATAAGCCACTAATGTGACAAGCACTATAAATAACCAAGCAGAGCCCAGAATGCTCGGGTATGCGAGTGTGTGAGGCAGAGATATTAAAAGCATCAAGGTAACAATTTTTTTATGTTCAATGGATGGTTCTGCCTCAATATTAAAGACGTTGGTGGCTTTTAATGATGAAAAAATTATGCAAACATTAAAAAACAATTTTATATAATTATTTGGAGTTTGCTTTCATTTTACAAACAACAATTTAAAATAAATCCATTAATGCTGTCTGTGGGGATTTCTTGCACGTAAAAGGAAATATATCACGCGCTGCAGTCTGGTTTAATACCAGAAAATAAGCTTTCCTACTAGGAACGCATTATGAAAGGAAGCTAAGAAACTTAAGTGATTATTTCTGCGGCTGGAACTGTGTCTTTAATGGGAAGGTTCTTTCACAGAGAGGTATTAGAGTCATCTATTCAGTTAGCAAACGCTTATGAGGGAGAAACTGCTCAGGGCTCCATTCCCAGGAGCCACAGTCTTTCTAAGCCTTATCACGGCAAGTCCTCCTTTTGACCCTCTAAAACTTCTAATAAGGCCAAAATTCATCCTTAAAGTATCTGGGAATCCACAGAGGGTTGGCTATTTGTTTCGAGATTATGTCGCCTTTTATCACTTCTGAGAAAGCTGAAGAGATAGACCATGAGTTCAGTTTAACAGTCAGAAATCAATTGCCACCTGGTGGTAGGATGGGGAATGACAACGCTGCTGCCGCATTTCCTTCCACTCTCTTCTCCCGCACCCTCCTTAACCACCTTCTTTTATCCTGAACCTGAGAAGATACACTCAAAATGAACACATAAATAAGAACATAATTTAAAAAAAGAGTATTATTAAATATTAGTTCTTTTTATATTTATAGTGGAGAGAAAATACTAATTGGAATTGTTATTTTGCAAACCTTATTTAGCTGATTATGGGGAGTGTTTTAAGGCCTCTCTCCTGACAATCAGTTTCTTTGATTAACCATCCCATGGAAGTATCAAGTGTCACATGGTTACTTGGCTTACTCCATTCTCTGCCACCATGAAAAACAATTCTCTAGCCCCTTATTCTCCGCCATGTTAAACAATTCTCCAGCTCCTTAAGGTCCTTAAGATTCATTTCACTGTGCATTAACCCCTATGCTAACAGCAGTTGAGTAGCAAGGAAAAGTCAGCATCTATATATAAAGTAGTTTTTCACCAGCCTCTTTAAATCACAGCAAAACAACATGTTTGTATCTGTAACTGCTAAAGCAGGTATTATGGAGAAACCCAGATTTAAAAAAAAACGTAGAAAATAGCACCTGGATTCTCTTTACTGGTACATATTTGGTGCCAGAGACAACTCATCCTCAGGGCAACCTTCACATGCTATACACTAGCCAGGATGACCCGGCTCATTGATCAGTCTCTGCTTCTTCATATAGACACAGCTGAGCCCAGGTGGTGCATTTTCCCTTTGGTTTACCATTTCTAAAAAGGCTGGACCGAGCTCAGCCAAGGTTGCAATGAGCTGAATGGTGATGTCTAAGACACGGTCTCTAGAAGGTGTAATTGTGACACCTTACTTGGAAAGAAGGTCTTTGCAGCTATAAATAAGCTGAGGATTTTGAGATCAGTCATACTGAATTGTCCTCGAGGACTCTGTAATCAATGACAAGTGCTCATGGGGGGGGAAAAAAAGGCACAAGGGATTTGAGATCTAAAAGAATATACACACAGCAAGGAAGGCAATGTGAAGAAGGAGAGAGGGAAGAAGAGAGAGGAGAAGAGGAGGAGAGGAGAGAGATATAAATGGAACAGATTCTCCTCCGGTTTTCAGAAAGAGCACAGCTCCTTCACAGACTCTGGCAAATGGATCTTGGATGTCTGGCCTCCAGAACTGTGAATTTCTGTTTTTAAACTACATAAATTGTTTGATACAGAAGACACATAAGAATTTCTTCTTTTTTAAATGACTATTTCCAGTTCCAACTCTTGCCCTACTTGATACTAGTTGGAATAGGATGGCACAATTTATTCTGAAATGACCCAAACTTAACCACCTTTGGCCACTGGCTGCTCTGGCCTTTCCTGTATCATCCACTTCATCTTTAGTATGAATAGAGTGGCATTGCTTTATTTCAGGGCCAAGTTATGCCAACTCTTCTTCCCAGGCTCTTAGCAACTAGCCATGTGATTGAATTGTGGTATAAAAAAGTCAGAATAAATTGTTAGATTTTTTCTCTTTCTCGCTCTCTCCAGACTATTCTCACAGTCAGACTGGCCTTGGGGTCATTTGTTTCTAACAACTTAGCTTGAAATTAGGATAGGTAAAACTAGAAACAATGAAAATAAGTCTTATTCTAAAGAAGTCAGAAGAGAAAGCCTGAAAACTCTGAAGATATTGAACACATGCGTATGCTATGTGTACACTGCAGGCACTGCACACTGCCTGTGTTCTAAGGGCACTGGGAATATGCTGAGCCCATTATGCACTGCACACAGGGTCATGCAACATGCAAGGAAAACAAAACACGAGAACCACTTATTTGGGTTTTAATAAATCTGATAGGGATCACTTTAATATGCTCATCAACTTAGGAAAACAAGTCTCTCTGAACAAAACTCTCTATGAACTAATTCAATTATTAGAGCTTCCTACAAATCAAGATTTGAGGTGAAATCACAATAAAATGATACAGTTCTGGGACTGGAGTGATATTACAACAGATAAGGCACTTGTTTTGCATGTGGCTGACCTGGGTTTGATCCTTGACACCACATATGTTCACATGTATGTGGACATATGCCACGAATGATCCCAAGTTCAGAATTAAAAGTAAGCACTGAGTACTGATGGGTGTGGCCTAAAAACTACATCTCTATGTGTTCCATTTTCCAGTCACTGAGCCTCAGAACAGGATTTTGGTATTTATCGGTGCTTGGTCCAAAATTAATACTCCAATCTCACTGGCATCGCTAAATAGCCTTTGCAGCAAAATTCAGCTCCAGTTAAAAACAGAAATGAATACCAATCCCCATGGCCAAACCTCTGGTCTAGGTCACTAACTCTGAAACACTGACCCTCGAAGCAGGATGATTCAGGGAATGTAGCAACGTGTCAGGCTCAACGCTCAAAACTGGCATTCGCCTTTCCGGAGATTTCCTGAACTTTATACTTATATACTCTAGATTATATAGCCACTGATCCATGATTCTGCTTTATCTTCACTTTTTATATCTTGATTGCTTATGAGGGATAATAAATCACTCATTTATCCCCATTTGGCTTTGAGTACTTAGGACCTTTGAACCTCTAATTCACTTTGGGTCTCTAGTGAGTAAAATATCTCTTGAATATAAATTTAGGCAAGGCAGCAGCACATGTTGGAGGTACCCCTCCCTCTCACCAGTCTCTTTAAGCAACATCCAATACTTCCAGGTATCAGCATTTCTTTTCTTTTTTTTTTTTTTGCTTTTTTGGGTCACACCGCGATGCTCAGGGGTTACTCCTGGCTCTGCACTCAGGAATTACTCCTAGAGGGACTTAGGGGACCATATGGGATGCTGGGGATTGAACCCAGGCTGGCATGGGCCAGCCCGTGCAAGGCAAACGCCCTACCCACTGGGCTATCGCTCCGGCCCATTTCTTTGTCATTTTTAAGGGGAAAGGGGTCAACAGGGCTGGAGTGATAGTACAACAGGTAGTGCATTTGTACTGTAAACAGTCAACCTGGATTCAATACCTGACAGCCCATATGTTCCCTCCGAACACTGCCAAGAATTGTGGAGTTCCGAGCCAGGAACTATCCTCTGAGCATCACAAGTTGTGCCTTCTTGAACCCCCATCCAGCAAACAAGAAGAACATAAACAAAAAATAAGAGAGAGGGGCTGGAGCGATAATACAGCCGGGAGGGCGACTGCCTTGCATGCGCCAACCTGGGTTGGATCCCCGGCAGCCCATATGGTCCTCTGAGCACTGCCAGGAGTAATTCCTATGCAAAGAGCCAGGAGTAACCCTTAAACATTGCCAGGTATGACCCCAAAAAAGCAAAAAAATAAAAATAAAAATGGAGAGAAACTGTGGATTGCATCAGCTCTGCCATTCTGTCAATTGCTGTGCAATCTTTCACTGAGCTTCTTACACCATAAATGGCAGAGAACAGCTCTGGGTATTGACTTGCTACTATGATGATTTCTGAGCTCTTGATGATGTTGTTACCAGAATTTTCCAACAGGCAGAGAGTCACATTCCTCAGCTAGTTGACTAGGCTGACTCTATTTATCAGAGAAGAAAAAATCAGTCACAGCTGAGTTAAAACATGTTAGTCAACCTTAGGAAAGAAACAGTGACCGCACTGACATGGTAGAAAGTGTACCCAGACACACATCAGGGTGAGCTGGATGCTTCAGCCACTGCTGACACAGTACATGCCATGCAGCGAGGGGCTTCCCATGGTGGAAGGTCTGATGGTGATGAATAACCTGGCCATGTGCTCTCCACAGGATTAGAATAAGAAGCTATTTTGCATGGGCTAAAGACCAATGCTTGAACATAAAGTATTCTACAACCCAACTTCTTTTGCCCAGGTTTTGCTTACATTATTGCACTTCACAAACTCACGGCAGTCACACCGTCGCTTCACTGACAGTCCTGTACTTGATCACCCTTCCCACCCAGTGTGCATCACTCCCCACATAAAGGCACCCCTGGATGTCCAAACAGGACTCCACTCATTCAGGGGTCATGTTTCAAAGACACCTCCTTTTCAGTCTTGCAGATTAAAAGTGATGCCCTAACTTAAACCTAACTTTGTTTGGGGACTACACTCCAGTAGTGTTCAGGCCTTTCTCCTGGCCCTGTGCACAGGGATCAGTTCTGGCTGTGCTCAGGGGTCCGTAGGTGTTTCTGGGGTTGAACCTGGATAGACTAAGATCTTTACCTCTCTCTAGTCCCCGGAAATCTAACTCAGCCAAATTAAAATAGGTATATACACCCTCCATCCTAACCATTGGATTGTAAACTTTTGAAGGTATAGATAATACAGCATTTCCCAAAACTACATATTGAAGAGTTAAAATGTGCTAATCCTGATGCTAACATGGCACAATTGTAATCTCACTTACTCCCTCCATTCCAATTCGAAGATGAAGAAACTGTCTTAGGCATTCTAGAAAATTTGCCCAGGTCCCAAAGATAACTGAAACTTGAACTTCTGAACTATAACCACACATATAGAGGGTACACAACATCACTCACTATTTGAAATATAAACTTAGATCCCCAAATAGGAAAATACTGTTTATCTAATAATGAGAACTCTTATCAGATACAGCCATAATTTCTTTTCACAAAAGCAAGGTTGTATCTGCTTAGTTGAGCAAATTATTAGAAAATGTAATCCTTTTATCCTTTTTAAGAATAAATGTTGGGGGGCCGCGATGCCCGCGGAGGCGTTTGCCTGCCTGCCGCTCCAGCCAGGGTCGATCCCTGGCATCCCATATAGTCCGCCGAGCACCGCAGGATACTTCCTGAGTGCAGAGCCAGGAGTAACCCCTGAGCAGCCGGGTACCCAAAACAAAAAAAAAAAAATAAATGTTGCCAGGGCCAGAGAGATAGTACAATGGGTAAGGTGTTTGCCTTGCATGCACTACTGGATGCGCTTCTAGGCATGGCCTAAAAATAAAGTATCTAGACTAATGTAATGTTCTCTTAAAATGACTATATTGATAATCTTTGAGTAAGCCACCATTTCACAATAATAATCTTTGCCTTTCTGGTGCCATTTTGTCTATAATTTGTCATGTCTAACAGATAAAAGAAAAATATCCCATGTTATCTTATATTCTCACTTAAAATCACTTAAACAACTGATCTGCATTTGCACATGGGTTTCTTATTTTGTCCCAGGGATTTTCATAACTGATAAATATTGGGACCGCTTTGGGAACACAGAATTGTTCAATCTATACATATGATTTAGTTTTCAACCAAATTTCTGGGCGCAGTCACAAAGGTAGGAAGAATGTGTCCAAGGTGGAGATGTGAATGAAAGGGATAAATGTGTTTTCTCCAAACTCATTTTATTCTTCAACTTTGATCATAATTCCAGGCCCAGACAACATTAAAAACGGACCTTCAACGTTACAACATGATTGAAAGTCTGGTATCATACTGAAGTGATGGATCAAATTTCTTATGAAATCTGCCCTGTAATAACATTTCAAATTCTTAATAATGCTCTGGTCTAAATATTGACAGTGAGTTTTCACTAGGGAGAGAAGAGGATGATAAAAAAAAATACTAAGAATATCAGACTTCTTCCCTTAAGCTTCAATTAACTGTTTGGCAAAAAACTTTCTTGGGTGATTCTGAACTGATCTCCAGTGAAGGTACAAAAAGATCACATAGCTTGTGAAATATATGTGGCAGTCTGTACCCTTTACGTGTCAAATAATCACATTACAGACTTTCAAACTTGTTGTGGAAACGAATTTGACCAACCCTCTCAAGTTTAATAACATTTTACCTTCAAGGATAAACTCACCCCAAATAGTCATCTTGTCTACCCTGATTGAAACCACAGTCAGACCAGGTAGTGGCCAGGGCAAACAATGAGGAGGTTTGAATGGCCAGCACCTCTACTACACAAAAACAGCCCAGGGGATTCAGAAACTAATTCAAAGAATAGAAACTTTTTGTATCTTTATGAAACTGACTTTCATACTTTGAGGGCAGGAATGGACTTTTAAAAATTTTTTTTATTTTTACAATTACAAAGATATACAATTAAAAAGTTCATATTTGGGTTTTGGTCATACAGTGTTCCAGCACCCATCCCGCCACCAGTGCCCATCTCCCACCACCAACGTCCCGGTTCCCTCCTCCCTCCCCCAGCCCTGCTCCATGGCAGGTTCTTTGTTTCTTTCCGTTTCTCTCTCTTTCTCTTTTCCTTCCCCTCCAGACTATGGATTACAGAACATGCATTAAAGGGTTGTCATGTGTATCTTTTTGCCTCCATTTAATGCTCAGTTCTAGGTTGGCATTAGTACCCTCAACAATTGTTAGCACACTGTTCCATTTCTGTCTTACCTAGCCTCCTGACTCCCACACGTTTGTGATAATTTCCACCTTTGACCAGACCTCCTGATATATGTTTCACTTGACCTTGGATATTGGTATCTTAATATGTACATATATATTTATGTTATGCAGATAAATGCAGTCATTTTGTGTCTGTCTCTCTCCTTCTGGCTAATTTCGCTCAACATAATCTTCTCCATGTCCATCCATTTATAGGCAAATTTTATAACTTCATTTTTCCTAACAGCTGCATAGTATTCCATTTTGTAGATGTAGCAAAGCTTCTTTATCCAGTCATCGATTTTCGGGCACTCTGGTTGCTTCCAGATTCTGGCTATTGTGAATAATGCTGCTATGAACATAAAAGTAGGGATGGTGTTTCCGCTGCGTATTTTTGGTTTCCCAGAGTAGATTCCCAGGAGTGGTATGGCTGGGTCAAATGGGAGTTCAATTTCTAGTCTTTGGAGGAAAGTCCATATTGTTTTCCAGAAAGGCTGTACCAGCCGGCATTCCCACCAACAATGGATGAGTGTCCCCTTTTCCCCACATCCACGCCAGCACTTGTTGTTCTTGCTCTTTTGAATATGTGCCAGTCTCTGTGGTGTAAAGTGGTATCTCATTGTTGTTTTGATTTGCATCTCTCTGATGATTAGTGATGATGAGCATTTTTTCATATGTTTTTTGGCCATTCGAATTTCTTCCTTGCTGAAGTTTCTGTTCATTTCTTCTCCCCATTTTTTGATGGGGTTGTTTGTTTTCTTCTTGTAAAGTTCTACCAGTGCCTGATATATCCTGGATATTAACCCCTTATCAGATGGGTATTGGGTGAATATTCTTTCCCGTTCTGTGGACTGCTTTTGTATCTTAGTCACTGTTTCTTTTGAGGTGCAGAAGCTTTTTAGTCTCAGGTAATCCCATATGTTTATCTTTTCTTCTAGTTGCTTTGTTAGTGATGTTTCACCTTTGAAGATGCCTTTAGCTTCAATGTCGTGGAGGGTTTTTCCTATATTTTCTTCAATGTACTTTATGGATTCAAGTCTGATATTCAGATCTCTAATCCATTTTGGTCTGATTTTTGTGCATGGTGGGAATGGACTTATCTACCTACTTTCTGAACTGTTTGAGTCCTGGAAGGTTTATGAATATAATTTTTGATTAGGATCTTGGACACAATTTCTCTCAAACAACAGAATTCAACAAATTAGACACACACAAATACACATTACATTTTTTTTCTTTATGCCTTTTTGGGTCACATCCGGCAATGCTCAGGGGTTTCTCCTGGCTCTGCACTCAGGAATTACTCCTGGCGGTGCTCGGGAGACCATATGGGATGCCGGTAATCAAGCCTGGGCTGGCAGCCGTCTGCGTGCAAGGCAAACGCCCTACCCGCTGGACTATCACTCCGGCCCACACACTACATTTCTTTCGGTGACTTTTGGTATGATTAAGATGAGAGGAAGATTAACTCATTATTTATTTTAGTTAAAAATTAACATCCTGAGCATGTTTAAATTTATATACATAACTTAAATTTCTTGTCTGTTTTTTATTGTTTTTTTTCAGCGTGCCTGATGGTGCTCAGGGCTTACTACTGTCTCTGCGCTCAGGAATCACTCGTGGCAGTGCTGAGGGATTGCTTACAATTCCAGATTTAGACAGAATCTGCTGCATGAAAAAGCCAGCCCCTTACTACTGTACTCTCTCTGATTTCCATTCTTGATATATTCTTAATATTAATTAATGATTTGTCTTATGAATCTCAGCAAAACAACGATGAGTGTATAAGATGCACTGCAGCACTCCACAAGTATAACTATATACATACTTATATAGTTATAAGTTATACTTATATAGCTATACTTATATAGTTATACTATATAAGAAATACTTATATAGTTATACTTATATAGTTATAAGTTATACTTATATAGTTATAAGTATAACTAGTAACAAGGTCATAAAAAATCATTTCAATAGTGAATAATATTGTGGTGGACATTTAAGGATGGTGAGAGTTACCTGTGCTAGCCAAAGCGGTCATATACAGTCATGACATTATAGACAAGCACATATACACACGCTCATTCTTCACTTTCACTCCCCATCCCTGTAGTTGGAAAGCTACTCTTTGCAAATATGTATCAGGAAGTAATTATAATCATCAGTAATCTTTCATAATGATGGTTCTCAATTTTTGAAGTTTCCCCTGGGAAACTTTATAATTATTACCACCTCAATAAAAAAATATCATGATTAAATGGTCTTTGTTGGAGCACAGGAACCTTTACTGACAGGATTGTCTTTGATTCTGATGCAAATTCCAGTGAAAAATCTCCTTTAGAGTGAGTTGTTCTCTGCCACAATTATTTACACAAGCTTAAATGGTGCCTCCTTATGGAGTTCCAACCCCCAATATTATTATACTGCCTATGAAGGTGAGTGATAACTTCACTTACATAAATTGCCTTTAAATTTTAGTAATAGGTTAGCCAACAGAAATCTAGAAACATGTCAAGTCAAAGTACTCTTTGAAACAAAAAGTTAAACCTGAGGGTCTAAGTATAAGAGTGACACCTGTTGGTCACGTTTTGCTATTACACAAAATGGCTACTGCCTCTTCCATTACCATTCCAAAATGGGGTCGGAGTTATAGTCCGGCTGGTAGGGCATTTGCCTTGCACACAGCCGACCCGGATTCGATCTCCAGCATCCCATATGGTCCCCGACCACCGCCAGGAGTAATTCCTGAGTGCAGAGCCAGGAGTTACTCCTGAGCATCGCTTAGTGTGACCCCCCCCCCAAAAAAAAAATAAATAAACAAGGAAGCACTGTTTACTCACTTAATGATTGTTTCACATTCTCTATCAAAAGACTGGAGCAATTAAAAATGCAAGTGACAGTATTTAATAGAAAGAATGTGCTACTTCCAAAGAATGTGCGAATGTGGTTACTTTCTGATTTTTAAAATCACCGAAGCTTGAAGCGCCTTAGAAAATGTAAGCTAAAAGGTATTAACAAAACTTCTGTCATTTGAAAGATAAACTGACTGTGACAGCCTGGGATATTATATTTGCTTTCACAAAGAACCTTCTGGAATTCAAATATTACTTTGCTTATCATTGACAACTCATCTAGAACAGCAGAAAGAAATTGAACTGTTAACAAAAGGGATGTGTTAGTACAAGAGAGTCACCAAATTAGAAAAGAATAAATAAATAAATAAATGCAACACGGTGGAGATTAATTTAGTTACTTCCCTGCAAAGCACTCAGAATGATGGGAATAGGAAGGGAGGAAAAAGATCGATTCTTATTTAGAGAAACTGACAGCAATTGAAATTGAAATGTTCATATAAAAACAAAAACCATTAAAAAGCACTAGGTGATTTGACAATTCCACTCCCCACCCCCTTCAGCTTATGGTGTTATTTTAAGGAACATCACTTGCAGTGTCTCTCAGTCAATCGACAAAATTAGAAATCTCTCCATGTTTAAAAAAAGTGCTTGAATACGTGCTTTGTGGAGTGGAAAATCTGGCTAGATTTGATAATGCAAACTTCAGAGCAACATTTGCTGAACCTCTGCTGTCAATTATCGAGGTGGGCCCCAGATACTCAGGAGTTCCAGCTGAAGAGAAGAGGTGCTTTCTGCCTAAAATCCTGCTTTCAAGCTTCTATAGTGAGCGCTATGATAAAGGGGAGGGGCGGAGAAGACAATTTAAACCATTTCTCAACATAATGCAACACAAAATCCACAACTGAATGGAGTCTGAAGTGGCTTTTACAATGCAGTGCAGATGTGTTAGGGGAGAAACTAAACAGACAATTTGACTGTTGTATGAAAAAAAAAATCCGGACTATGATGACATTAAGTTATCCACTTATTTTATAAAAACACAACATGAATATATACCTATGTGAACTGCACAAAGCACTGGCCTTTTGCAACACTTGGTATGACTTTAGGGATAACGCGAGGTCAAACTGTCCTTTCCATATATCAATTCAATCTGAGCCTTTACTCCTCCCCAGTAAGTGAATACCACCATCAATACTTGGCCCTAGCACAAAGGCGTGGTCATGTGTATTCTGCTTCCATCTCTGACTTTGGAGAAGGCCTATATTTTCCTGGGGGCACCTCCCTAGCCCTCGAGCTTCTTATTGTTTTTGTTTTCTTGGGCACCTGGAGGTGCTCAGGGCTTACTCCTGACTCTTCTCACAGACACTTATTTTGGGGCTCAGTGGACCAGGTGTTGTGCTGGGACTGAAACGTCATGAATGGCAAGCGCCCGAGCTGCGTTACTAACTTCCCAGGCCTCCAGGTTCATATTTTAATTTAGAAAGTGGACATGAGTCATTTGTAAACTAACACCAAAGACATTGGCAAGAAATTCCAGGAAATAAATAGTTATTTATGGGTATCTGCTGAATCCTGCATGCAGAGGTGCTGTCAGAGAGCAAAACAAATATAAAATGGACAAACCTGAAAAGTGGCATTCACGGAATCCTGTGAGCATCGGATCTCCTAGACCTGAGATAGAATTAGCCTACCCAGTGTTGTGAGCCAATGCACAGTAATTCATTATGTTATTGGCTGACTGCATAAAATACTTGAGTTACATTTCTATCCTTTATAATTGAACAAATCCTGCAGGAACTCATGCATATATACACTTGGCCTGAAACAGGTCCAAACCAGATACTCAAATTATACTTATTTAAGACCACAACAAAGGGAAATAAATTTCACCAGACCAGAACTAGTCAGGAACACTATTTTTTCTTTTGATAGTTCAGTGCTTATACACTTAGCCAGTCATTCAAAATCTGCTGTGATCTAGTTCCAGTCATTTTATTTTTCCCCAATGAAATTGTTCTAAACTCTGTTTCAGGGCCAAAGTGATAGTACAACAGATATGGTGTTTGCCTTGCATGCGGTCAACCTGGTTTCAATCTCCACTATCCCATATGGTCCCCTGAGCACTGTCAAGAGTATCTCCTGAGAACTGCTGTGTCTGATCCAAATAAGAAAACAAAATCTCTGTCCCCATTTAAAAAAAAAATGAGTCACCTAGACTGATTCTGATTGATTACTCACATTCAAACAGACCCTCGCCCTTTGGGAACTCTTTGCCAATCTCCTGGCATAGAACATGCTCCATCTCATTTCTTTCATTCAGGATACAGACTATTCGTTTAAAGCTAAGTACAAAACATCATCTCCTTGTTGAGGCTTCTAATATCTCTTAATCAGTCTTGTGTGGGGAGGACTTTAGTGTGGGGGAAGCAGTGGACACTAGGTGGTGATTGGTGCTTACTCCTGGCTCTGTGTTCAGGGCTCCCTCTTGGTGAGGGTTGTGAACCAGAGGACATATGGGATGCTGGGGATCAAGTTTGGGTTAGCTGCATGCAAAGAAGCACGTACTCACTGTACTATCACTCCACACCCAATAGTTCTAATCAGGTCTAACTACAATTGCCTAGTATCTTATGGTACTTAACCGTGCTCAACTGTCAGCTGACGGAATCCATGTATGAAGAAATTGCTGAGAAAAAGAAAAAAGCATGTGCAAGTACCTGCATTGTTCAATCCCATGTTGCTTAAGAGTCAGCTAGATCACTTCTTCTACAAAGCTTTTGTGTATATAAAAAAGGAAAGACATTTTGTGTATGACTGAAAACTCTATAAAGAGAAATGATTTCTAGTACTGTTACCTTCTATCTCTTTTCCCTCATAGAGAAATGCACATCTTCTTCTCCGACTTTAAATACCTTGCAAACAGAAACTCACTTTATTTGCTGACAGACTAGTCAACTCTCAGCAAATTAATGCTAAGTAGTATTCATGGCTCTCAAACATGCAGGAATCATCTAATTTTTCTTCTTACAAAACCAGTGCCATAAAACTCAAGCAATCTACCAATCCTATATGCAACTACCTCAAGTGAAGAGGATTTGAACACTACTTTACAAAGGATATAAAAAGAGCTCAACAAGGGTGAGTGCAGTTGAAATTCTCCAGGATATGGGGCTGAGGGGGAGGGTGGGTGTCTAGCGAGCAGGGCTCTTGCCTTGCATGTGGCAGATAACCCATATGGTCCTCGGAACACAACTAGGGAGTGATCCCTGAGCACTTCCAGGTGTGTGTGGCCCCAAACAAAAACCCAAATGTGATATACTCCAGGAAAATTAAGAAAAAAAAAGAGTGGGAAATGGCTCAGGTAGCAGCACAAAGGTCTAAGCTGTGTGTGACCTTGAGTTCAATTCCCTTAGACCACATGCATCCCCAACACCTAGTAGGATAGCTTGAGCTTGAGTCAGGGTTAGCACCCAACAGAGTACTGCCAGGTGTGGCTCTGATGGCAATCAAATAAAAATAAAAAAAAAACTTTGAATCTTTTGTTTGCTTTGTTTTGGGGTCACATCCAGCAATTCTCAGGGGTAACTTCTGATTCTACACTTAAAAATTAGTCCTGGTGGGACTTCAAGGCTTCATGAGATGCCAAGGATTGAACCTGGATTGTCCGTGTGCAAGATGAGTTTCCTCTCTACTCTACAACAGCTCCAACCCCCCAAACCCTGGGGATTGAGGGCATAACTTAGTGATAGAGCACACGCCTGTCATCTGTAAGAGCCTGGGCCTGATTTCCAAATTCCTACACTATTAATACCCCATAGCTCCCAGGGGACAAAAGAATAGAAGAAAAAGGGAAAGAAAGAAATAAAAGAGAAAGAGAGAGGAAAAGAGCAAAAGAAAGAGAAAGAAGGAAAGAAAGAAAAGAAGGAAAGAAGAAAGGAAAGGGAAGGGAAGGGGAGGGAAGGGAAGGGAAGGGAGAAAGGAAGGAAGTGGGGGGGGGAGGGAAGGAAGGAAGGAAGGAAGGAAGGAAGGAAGGAAGGAGGAAGGAAGGAAGGGGAAGGAAGGAAGGAAGGAAGGAAGAAGGAGAGGGAGGAAGAAGGAGAGTGAGGGAGGAGGAGGAAGGAAGGAAGGGAGGGAGGGAGAGGAGGAAGGAAGGGAGGGAGAGGAGAGGGAGAGAGGGAGGAAAAAGAAGGGATGGAGGGGAGGGAGAGAGGGAGGGAAGAAGGAAGGAAGGAAAGGAGGAAGTGAGGAAAGAAGGAAAGGAGGAGGGGAGGGAGGACGGAAGGAAAGGAGGAAAGAAGGGAGGAAGGAAGAAAGAAAGGACAGGAGGCAAAGTCATTAAGGCACATGCCAAGCCTGTCCCTGACCTGGGTTCCATTTCCAGCACAATAACCCCTGACATCACCAGGTGCAGCTCTAGAGACCTTAGAGCATCACTGGGTGTGACTCTGCAGGCCCCCTGAACTATAAAGCCCAAGCTACAGTACAATCTAGGGCCCTCATGCAGAACTGTTGGCTCAGACTCAACACAGTCCCCTTTGATCTCCTGAGCACTTCTGGGGAACATCACCCCAAGGAAAAAACTTGTCACTTGTCTTCCCCTTGTTCATCAATTTGCTTAAGGGGGCATCAGTAACACCTCCATACTCCTGTCCTATCTCATGCTAGTATAGCCCAAGGGCATATGCTCGCTCTAGGAACACAAAGAGCCCCAAACTATTCCTTCAGGTCATGGGAATGAGGTCTATAACTGTTACTGGGTTTTGGCATATCAAATACGACACGGGTAAATTGCCAGGATCTGCCGTGTGGGTGGTATACTCTTGGTAGTAGGCTCCCGTCTCGTGCATTTACTGAAGAACCACAATAGAGAGAGATCGGCTTTTTTTTTGGGTGGGGCTCTGACGAGCTGTGGAGTTGGGATATTGAAAATGGTGGCCCCTCATGGTGTGTGTGTGTGGGGGGGGGGGATCCTCTGGCTTCTTACAAGGCTCTACTGGGTGGTGGGCCAGGGCTACAACCCGCCTTCCTTCCCAGATGCCTCATAATCAGCTGAGCACAGGGAGAGCCAGTAGCAGCTCTGCCCTGTATATCTGTTTCTCTGGTTTAAGCATACCTGGGCTAGAAATAGGCTTCACTGTAGGGTGGGACTCTGACAAGCATGGCTTGAGAGTGGGGATCTCAAGTTGAAGCAGTGGCTGACTTAAAATGGCATCATTTAGCATACAGCCTCCATTATTTCAAATCATGAGTTATCTATAGACAATTCTACAGAAGAAACAAACCTATGTCTTCAGACACAGAAAAAGACTTACTACCAAGAAAATAAAGAAAAGGAAAAAAATGCCTGATGTTATAGAAAAGGCTGTGGAAATTGCAAATGGTCAACTTGGCTCAAAGGGTTCCTATTCAGCTCTAAAATCATAGCCAGTCTGTTAAAATAGGCGCCTGCAAACAGCATACACAACAAACAAGCTCCACGCAGCCTGGCAATGTCTTTCCTAAATGTCTTGCACCAAAGACAATGACAAACATAGTCTGTGACAAGAAAGAAACAATGTGCTTGTCCCCAAGAGAAAAGAAGAAAATGCTTCTCAGGAAAAACTCATTCAGAGAGTCGGAAGCAGGCGAGGAAGAGAAGCTACAGTGGCCCAAGAGCCCATGGCAAAGTTCACAAATGTAACTGCAGTGAGGAGCTGGACAGGTGATGTGAGCAAGCAGAACGAAACAGGCCAAAGGAGAGGAAAGAAGGCTCCAACATCAAGAGCTAGCACTTGCCCTATGCTTGGGCTGATGTGTGGTGGTGGAAATCAGCAGCAGTAGGAATCCTAAACCAGCAAAAGAATCGCCCCTCCTAAAGGCAGCCTCCCACCTCCCCCAATTCCAGTCCAATATTTCTTATAAGGGGAAGAAAGGTAGAAGTTTCCAGAAAACTGATTTTAAACGCTGTAATTTAGGTGAAAATGTTATATTCTTAAATGCTGGTGACTGATCTAAAAGAATTATTAGATCATTAGATCATTAGGGCCGGGGAGCTCATTAGGCCCTATTAGATCATTAGGGCCAGGGAGATAGCACAACGGGTAGGGCATTTGCCTTGCACGTGGCTGACCAGGGTTCGATCCTCGGCATCCCATATGCTTACCCGAGCATCGCCAGGAGTAATTCCTGAGTGCAGAGCCAGGAGTAAATCCTGAGCATTGCTGGGTGTGACCCAAAAAAAGAAAACAAACAAGCAAACAAACACAAAAATAGAACTATTTAGAGCATTGGCCAGGTAGGCAAGATGTAGTCTCTGTGAGGGAGGCTACTCACTGACACCAGTCACATGCACTGATGGCTGTATTTATTGGGCTCTTGTGCTATTCCTATTAATAGTTGGTCACGGTGTCCTGTAATGGAAACACAGCATTATTTGGGACACTTCACAATGCTTGAGACGGCACTGACTGACATCTCCTCCTGGCTCCCCCTCAGAGCAACTCTGGAGAATAGAATCACCCTTTTCAGACCCAGGTGACACAGGTCCTGAAACAAGACAGCCACTCCTACACTGCCATCATTCATAGCAATGACTATGACTTAGTGACCACTAGAGATGAGCTGGCCTTTTTCAGTCCATCAATTCCTTCCTTCCGTTCAGCATGTCAAAGAAGGATTCATAGTTCTTTTGTCTGGAGCGTATTAAAAGTACTGGCAAAGTTGTTCAGGTTGTAGACCTACCCTCAGAGTCACCGCATTCTGTGCCCATGAAATAATTACTTAAAATAATTAGACACAACTGTGAACTGTGAGATACAACACAATATTGTTCTATTATTAAGAGTTTGGGTGTTGGAGCACTGTATGCCTGAAACCCAATCATGAAGTGCTTTGTAATGGTCCTTGGCATGGTGAATCAATGAAATTTTTTAAAAACTTTTTTAATGTTTTTATTTTAAGATTTCACTTCTGAGTATGATCATGCAATGTTAGTCTTCTTATGTCTGATTTATTTTACTTAACACAGTGTCTCCTTGTTGCATATAGCAGGATTTTCTTTTTTAAAAGTAGATAGTAGACCTCTGTGTACATTTTTTGCCTCTGACTTCATCAGCCATTGCCGTCCCTCTCCACAGTTATTATCATGCCCTCTATGATGTGGGCATTTCACATACAATCTATACTCTCTTTACATATGTACAGGTTTATGTATATGTACAGGTTATATGTACGTATAATATACACCTTTATGTAAATGTACATGTTATATGTATGTAAAATCTATACCCTCTTTATGTATAAACAGGTTATATGTATATTTACAGGTTTATGTATACACATAGGTTACATGTATGCATAAACTATACCCTCTCTTTACGTATGTACACCAGTTGAAAATAACTTTTGGCTGATTCACTTATAAGTGTTTGTTTTGGTTATTCTAATTACATCTTAATTTTGTGCAAATCCTCTGTATAAAGGGGATACATTATTCGCAACGGGCTGCTGACACGAAACACGCTGAGTTGCTCAGTGCTGGGACTGCAGAGACGGAGGAGACAGAATGCTGTCCTCGGTCACGCACGGAGCCCGATACTTGAGAAGCCAGGAGTTTCTAATTCCTCCTTCCCCGGACTACAAATCTTCTCATTCCAATTATCTTATTCTGTCAAATCATTTTTTCCTTAAATCTAAACTGTGGCTCTCCAGCTATTGTGGACATTTTTCTTTGTTTCAGAAAACTATTGATATTTTACCAAGATTTCAGCAAGAGCTGTATTTCCACACGTTCCAGATTCCAAAGTTTTTCCAGAAAGTATGAAATCATCATGAAACCAATTCTTACTGTCCCTGTGTGAATGAATTCTCCCCAGCCCCACAGCATCACTGAACCATTTTAATTTCTGAATGCCTTCTCTCTCCCAGCAATACTAGTGACCCGGCTGCAAAAGGGAGCTGGAAAGAAGATGGGCAGAGATGAGTAGAGCCCAATAAAACACAAAGCTCTGCAGATAGATGCTGCGTGGTGACAGATCAGAGGAATCAGTGCTCCGGAGGCAGGGACCTGATCTCAGCTCTAATACTTACCTGCCTGCCTGGAGAAATGATTAAATTGCTCTATAGCTACCTTAACTCTCTCTCTCTCTCTCTCTCTCTCTCTCTCTCTTTTATTTAGTTCTGCAAACAGGGATTGGAATAGTTACATCCTTTCAGGGGTATACAGAGGATTAAAAGTTGTACTGCTGAAGACTAGCAATAGTTTTCAGTACATAAGTGATTAAGATGTGTTGGCAGCAAAAATACCGCAAAAAGGCAGCCCAGGGGATTCCAGCTGATGTATTCATCAGGCAGTCAAAAATTCAGAATTATTATAAAATTGCCAGGCTCCACGAGCTTATGAAAGGTCAGAGTCAGTTTCATAAACATCAGGCCATTTCTAAGGCCTACAGATTTGTGTATTATTATGCACAGTGAAATTTGGGGGAACTTCTCCAGCAGAACTTGCCATGGACTGTGAATTATCATGTACCGAGCACCATCTCTATTCAGCATTTTCCTAGACACCAAATTCTTTAATGCTATTAAACATTTATAAAGAATTTAAGTGACTAAAGCTTAAGAATGAGACTACATATGTTACAATTTCTTTGCGATTGGCTGATATCCTTATATTCTTTCCCTTTCATAGACATTTGACATCTTCTGAAGCAATTTTCCTAGTCAATGTCATACAATATGCTAATTTCCACTTTAACACATGGAGCACAGTTTTATTCTTTTCAATGATTTATAGAAGTACATTTGCTGTACTTTTGCTCTGAGTGCCATACAATATTTGATGATTACATGTCAATTGAGGTGATCTAATGCAAATCATGTATGCATGCATTCCCTTACGATAATATAATTCTGCCTAACGATGATTTGCCTTATGGTGTGACCTTAATGAATATGTTGCAATCACAGAAAACAAAAAGAAGGTCACTGATTATCTAAAACTCTATGATTTTAAATTAAGGACTTGCTTTTACTGGTCACAACAAAATAAAGCAGTTTAATATCTAGTCTATGCATTCCAGGTAGCTTAACTTTAAAAGACACAGCAACGTGGTTTATGCTCAAGCTATTAGAGTACATTTAAGTTCAGACTGTTGAAAAGATGTAATAATTATGTTGGTGCTTCTATGAGTTATAATTGCCTCTTGTATGATTACTGATAATTTCAGGTAATTGTCAGCAATATGAAAGAGCTTTTTGTGGCCCCACATGAGACATTACTCTAGGGAAGATGTTACAAAGCTGAGAGGGGATTTGAGGAAGGGATGGGAGACTGCAATTTGCTTGGTTTATACTCTGAAATAAATGCATTGCTAGAATATAATGAGGTAATGACATCAAATGACAATCACATATTGAAATGCAAGACCAGCTTTTAGCAAAGAAGAAAAACTTTACAGAAATATTTTTTTCCATTTCCCAATTCCTGACTTTTTAGAAAATTGAGTCAATTTAAATCATTTGGAGGGCTACCTGCACATTTTTACATCTGAAATATCTGAACTGGCAGGTGTGGTGAGCGCTGACATGGCACGGGTGTGAGAGACTTCAAAACATGGCTATTAGGGCTGTAGAGAAGAAAAGCTGCCCTATCACAGGCAAGCTGATCTTTCTCCCCGCTAAAAATGAGGAAAAAGGAAGAGCTCTTTTCAAAATATGCTCGGTGAATCTATATACTGACACATTCACTCCAGGAAACTTCTATGAATTAACTGCTTCTGAAAATATGTAAGCTTTTTGAGAACAATCAAGTTTTTGATGTTAAAATAATAAGAGACGAAAAAACCAGATCCCCAGGAAAAGTCATGAGCAAACCAGGTGGCTTACGTTTCTCTTCGCGAAGAGACATCAATAAGACATCTGAAGAAAATCACTTACATTTTTGCTTTATCCAAATATCAAAAGGTCAGCGTGGCTCAATTTACTGTTTCTTATATAAACTTTTTCATTGATTTAGAAAGGAGAAGAACAAAATGATAGTAAAACTCCAATCAGCCTGAGAGAAAGGTTAAAGCCATTCCTTTTTATATCCATTCTGGGTAGTGATCCATAAAAAATAATTAGGACAAGGGTAAACCTATTAGGTATTCCAGCTTCACTATCAGTCTCGTCAATTGGTATATGCTCAGGCACTAAAGATTTCTTGGATTCCCTATGTGTAATTAAATGTACATTGAATGCACGTGCACACATACCACACACACACACACACACACACACACACACACGCCTCTCTTTCTTCCTGTCCTCTACCCTCGCCCATGTCTGAGAGAATGACAGACTCCCTTTCATGTACACTAGCATCATTGTGCATGCTGATCTAAAAATTGTAGCGCTTTCCCTTCTCCATTTTCTTTGCTGCATTGTCCGATTTTTCACACATTCCTAAGCATCCATCGTGCAGCTGCTATTTATCCCCTCTGCCCCCTCCCCGCACTAACTGTCACATTTCCCTTCATCCTCCCTTTGAGCTAAGCTCCTTTAACACCAGCTGCCATGTCTATTTCCCTCATCCCTTTGCAGAGCGGAGGTGGCTGAGCTCGGGGGTCTCTCAGATGCCAGGTACGTTTGGGGAAGGATTGTGTCTGAGAGACCTGTCAGAGCTGGCCTGAAGGAGGGCACATTTGCAATCATTTCTCTTATTGAGAGATAAGTGCTCACTGTCATTTATTCTTCCATTCTAGCTTTTACCTTTCACACCACTTCCATATTTATCCTCCAGCTGCCTGCATATATGACAATGTTATTGCTGATAGTGTTAAACCAGCAGATATGCACATGTATGGCTGAAGTGACTGATGCGTGACCTTCAGCTCTCTCTGTGCTGAATATACACATTCAAGCAGCATCCAAGACTATTTGGATGATCTTTATCCAGGTCTTTATGCTTCTCTAAGGTAACGATAATGCTAAGTGGCAATGCCAAAAAAATTTTTATTAGGTTGCTTTCTTTCCAGGTAATTAAATGTCAAATCCTTGCCACCAATTGAGGTAGCATTCAATCGGATTCAAACTATAGACACAAAGTCAAAGAAAGCTGTCTGTGTGTGGTGGGGAAGGAAGACAGGTGATATTTAACCAAGCTTTTCAAACTTAACTCTGGAATATTCAATTGGGTCCTTCTAGTGACTTACTTATTTTTTTCATTTGTTTTTTGGACCACACCCAGAGGTGCTCAGGGATCATTCCTAGAGGGCTATGGTGGGGAATGCAGATAGGTGGGTGGCAGGAAATTGAACCCAGTTCAGTCTCCGTGCAAGGCAACTGCCCTACTACTGTACTATCATTCCAGCCACCAGTGATTTACTTGTCAAGAGAAAAGAAAGTACACAATTCCAAAGATGATCCGGGTTAACATACAAGTTCTATGGCTCAGTGGATATCCAGCAAACCATAATTTGCCAAGCATTTCCTAAACCGTGAGGTCTTATGAGGGGGTTCAGGACAGACTTCCCTAAACTGCTGTCTACAGTGTATAGCACCGTGGTGACTGTCCAATAAACGGATCTTGTCTGTTTCTTTCACACATGCAGGGGCTTGGAGAAAAGAAAGAAGGCTAAAAAATAAAAATGCAAGAGACTGGAAGAATCTGAGAGAACCCAGGCTTAGCTCATGGTGCTAGGTTTTCCATTAACTACAAAACTCATGCATCACACTAAATTTCTAGGTAATGCCCATGGGAAAGATTGACAGAATATTCATCATGCTAAGATCATCTTCTCTTTGCAGAAATGAACTTTAATGAAGTTTTCACGAAAGAGAAACACACAGGGATGGTTTCATAAAACATATTTTTCAGTAGATGAAAATGGACCTTTATCATCTTTGTGACAATTCCAGATTAAAGAATTTGATACACAGTATAACTGTAACCTTTGTTAGCAGGGCCTTCTGGGTAACTTTGAGAAACCAATAGGTGAAATGGTATGCATGAATCTGAATAAAATCAACTCAGCTTAAGACAGTGAATGTTTGAAAGTTTCTCTCTCCACAAATCAAAAAACAAGGCAAAATAAACAAAACACACATTGCTCCTGAGGACACAGGCACTGAGGCACAGGGAGGCCATCCCAAGACAGATTATGCTGGTGTAAACACATTTTATACACACATGATAGATTTTGGTTAGCAATTTCTACTTAATAAAATACACAGTGTTCCTGTTTTGGTCCTTCGAGGTCATTCTGATATTTGATATTTCTCTAGCTGAAAATGCAATTTTATCTGGCTTTACAAAATGTACTCTTTAGACACATATTGAACTCATAAAATAGTTTGTACCTGAAAATCCTCGGGCCAGTTGGGCCAAAAAGGGGTGGCAGAACATGTGTGCACTGTGAAGCACAAGATTTTACAATTAGCTGTGGGAGTCACAAAACTTTAAGAAACTGTTGACTTGGCACACACAATGGTTTATTGTGTGGGGGGTGGGGGCATTAAGTGCATTTGTGGGATTTCTTCAAATTCTTATTGAAATGGAAGTTACTATCTGTGGACAAGAAATTCAAGTGTTCACAGCCATAGGTTTGATCTTTGAAGAATCCATCAAACTGAAAATTGGGGTGGCTAAACCAAGAACAATAAAGACTCAGCTATCCTCACCGTCTATTTTTTTAAGCAAACATTTTATGTGCAGACTCTTCAGGGAGGGGAAGGGAGGAGAACATAGAACACATACTCAAGAGAGAATGCGGGTTTCTCCAAAGGGTATCTCCAAAGCCCCAGTACATGCACCCCAGCATTAGGTATGAAAGCATGAAAAGTACACATCTCACAAGGGGGTGTGGGAGACACGTGCTCGGCCACGTGGGCTCAGGTGCATATGCGCCTCATCCATTTAGAGTGCAGGATACACCCTTTCCCTTGCCCTCACATTCACCTTCCTAAAACACTCATGTAATCATGGTTGATTCCCAGGCTTAAAGAAAATAAAGCTGAACTTTTTTTTTAGTGATTAGCTCACAAGAGCTCACAAATGGGATACATGCTTTTTATAAGAAACTTTCTTTTTTTTGTTTAATTTTTTTCCTTTTAACTTTTTATTATACCACCGTGATACATACAATTACAAAGGTGTTCATAATTGATCCTTGGTAATACAGTATTCCAGTACCCATCCCTCCACCAGTGCCCATCACCACCACCAGTATACCCACACCCCTTCCCATCCACCCCCAGGCTGCCTCAATAAAGCTGAACTTTTTACGTAGCATTGCCTTTTTCTCTAATTCAGTTGATATCCCTGCATTAAAATAACATAAACTTATATTAAATTCAACCCTTATCTTTTCAGTGCTGCCAGCCTTCCAGTTAAATAAGGCTAAAGAGTGCAACACAAGAGTGGCTCCTCGTTTTCCTTAAAATTCAAGGTGTCTCTATTAGCTTTCCTCTCTTTAGCCACATCAACTTCTTTCCAGTACCTACTCTGAATCCTCACTCTTGTTTAGGTCTGGTTTGATTTTGGGGTCACACCCAGATGCAAGGCTTCTGTCTGGCTGTTGCATAGGGATCACTCCTGGAGATGCTCAGAGAATCAGATGGGGTGCCAAGAATCGAACCAAGGCAGGTGGCATGCATGGCAAAGTACCCTACCTGCTGGACTATCTCCCCAATCCTTCCATCATCACTGTTAAAGGAAGCTTCATTTCTCCTCTTAGGAGGAGAAACAAAGTCTAAGAGGAGTCAAAAGAAGACCGGCCCAACCTTTCCACAAATCATTCACCCACCCAACTGGGATCAATTTGCTTTCTCTCTTGTCATTCTGGGAGCTCCTATTTGTAATCAAGTCATCATTTTTACCAGGTCCCCACCTTTTTCCTTATTTTGTACATCACAGAAGTAACATTTGCTCTTTCCAGATCCTTCTACTGGACCATTCCAATCAGCCTATAAATTTTATGTAAAAAAATCTCTCCTCCAGGTCCCCATATTTCCCTTCAGCACCCTCTCCCTATCTCCTGGAGAATAAAAGTCTTATGTAGTTGTCACTGTTTTTATGTTGTTGTTGTAAATACTTAGGAGAAAATGAGTCCTTTCAGGGGCCTATTCACATGCGCCTTTTGAGTGCACTAATCTGCAGAGACAATGCTTTCGAGTCAGCAAAGACTGACTCCCCATTGCCAACTTCTATGATCAGTTGTCAGCCATTTTCTTAGATTTGTCAGACTATTTTGTCCTGCCATTTTTATCAGGTAACAGTTTCAGCATTCAGAATGTGACTCTGCCATTTTTTATCAGGAAACAGACCAGCATCCACTCACCTCCTTTCCTTACCTCCCAGTCTGCTCCCTTGATTCCCTGCCATTTCCTCCTTTCCTTGATTTTGAAATGCCAGATGCTCCTCTATCTAGTGCCTGCAGCTCTTCTTCTCAAGCTTTGCTCTCTTTTGAAGGGCGCTCACCCCATGGCTTTAACACCATTCGTACACAAAGGACTCCCAACTTTGCATCAGCAACCTACAAGCCTCCCTTGTACTTCAGACTTCAAAAATTGCAATTACAAACTATAAAATTTAAACGCGAATGCCCTCTTTTCATTTCCATGCAATCGCCCTAATTATTCCTGGAGTTCTCTAGCCCAGTGAGAAACAGCTGGGGCTCTCTGATCGCTTTAGGCTCAAGATCTTGAGTGGTTCTGCTCCCGCTTATCTCTTGTGCATTCACACTGGAGCATCTGAAACAAGTTGGCTTGACTCCTCACCAGAGAGCCTGCTCCCATACTGCTCCACCTCGATTATTGCCCCTGCATTATTACACAAGCTTCTTAAGAGGTACACCTCTATTTTCTTGTTCTGCTATAATTAGTGTGAATCCTTACAAGCAATTATTGGGTATCAAAATCCAGTGGAATTTGACTGGTTCACTCGGGGCGCAGTGGGGGGAGAGCAAAAGCGTCACACCAGCCTCCCAAGCTTTTTTGGTATATGTGCTGCCAAAGTGAGCACGCAGCCTCCCAAGCTTTACAACTGAGACAAACCCCCCACCACTCCTCTGATGGAGTCTACCCGCTCTTTCTTTCTGCTCAAGACCCAGTGGGTTCTTGCTACTGTTCCAGCACATCAAGTACACTCAGTTTTAAGGTCTCTGTCTTGCAGCTGTTTAACTTGGGAAGAAATGTTTTCCTTCCAGCCCTCCACAGGGTAGTTCCTAAAATTCCCTTAGATTGGCTTATTTAGGAGGCTTTCCCAGCCCCCACTCTATGATCTCCTCTCCACACCTAACACCATACATTTGTTCCCTATATCCTACTTTATAGAAATTATCACTACTTGCACTTCAGGCAAACAAGATCTTATTATGTTTTGCATTATTGTGCTTTGCAAACCTGCATGTTTGTAAAGACCCTCTATCAGCAAAAAGATTTAGTTCCTGAAGGCTCAACATAGCATTTTTAGCAATAAAGTATTTTTTTAATTAAGGTATGCACATTGTTCCTTAGATGTATTGTTGCTGCACATTTAACTGTCTATAAGATAGTATGAACCTAACATTCACATGCAGTGGAAAAATCAAGAAACACATAACTTGCTTTATTATGAAACTGATTCTATTTAGGTGATCTGGATCTGAAGAAGCAGTATCTCCAAGGGATGCCTGTGCAAGCTTGCTTGTTTGTTCATCAGCAAATGTCTCCTGGAATGTCAACTCTGTCAGGGCTATTGTGATTTAGTACTCATCTGTGCCCCCAGTACCCAGAGCATTGCTTGGCTTATAAAAGTTCGAGAAATATTCACTGATTGAGGGGCCGGAGCGATAGCCCAGCGGGTAGGGTGTTTGCCTTGCAAGCGGCCGGCTTGTGCCGGCCTGGGTTCGATTCCCGGCATCCCATATGGTCCCCCGAGCACCGCCAGGAGTGATTCCTGAGTGCAGAGCCAGGAGTAGCCCCTGAGCATTGCTGGGTGTGACCCCCAAAAAAAAAAAAAAAAAAAAAGAAATATTCACTGATTGAAAGAAGGGCTCTGGAGACCAACAGTTGCTTTTAATGTTGTATTCTAGTCTAGCAAATGGTGCCCTTTCCCTGTGAGCCATGGTTGCACATTTCATGATCTCCAAATGTTACTTCCTGGCACTGAAAGATTTCACTGCTACTTAAACTGATGAATGGATAAGCTTGAAATGCTTGTGACACTTCAAAAATGTCTCTGAATCCTGATTTGCTTCTTCAACCAATTCTATACTGCTGGTCACTCCTATACTCCCTACGTACAGAGGAGGCTCAAAGAACTGTACTCCATGCAGTTCCTTACAAAATATTTTTATTCATAATCATAGATTTGTAGTTTTATTTGTTCATATGTTCAAAGCAATAATATAAGTGTGATCATTCTGTCAATCCCACTCCAATGGAGGACAGAGCTGACAAGCATCATTCAGCATCACAACTATGCTGACATTGATAAAATTCCTAAATCATTTATTCATAAATGTGAAGACATATAATTTAATTTTATTCTATGCATTTTACTCCTTTTTGTCCTTTGTAATACTGAACACAGGGACTATGTCTTATTTGTCCTAAGGCTGGCAAAATGTGAGTCTGTGGAGAGTACATTAATCCTGTCAATAGATAATAAATAGCACTTACTGGAAACTTATTAGTGCCCTGCTGTTTTACATGGATTACTTCATTTAAGTCCCTGAACAACAATATGAGGTAAGAATCATGCATATCTTTACATTTGTGGAAACCCAGGCTTCGATAGGTGGAATAAGTTTCCGAAAGCCACACAATGGCATTGAGAAATTCTGAGACAGAACTCTTTAACCTCACCCATATGGTTAATGATATTAATTTGTCTCTGCAGACTCAGCAACAAGACTAGGCCAGATTTTCCAATTCTACTAAAGATAAGAATCACTTGAAATGCTTAATAAATTACAGCTCTTTGGCTTCATCCTAATATTTTGTTGTGGTACAGAGTAGATAGAATGTTTAAAAGATGTTTCAGTGGGCTGGACTGATAGCACAGTGGGTAGGGTGTTTGCCTTGCATGGGGCGGACCCAGGTTCAATCCCGGCATCCCATATGGTACCCTGAGCACAGACAGGAGTAATTCCTGAGTGAAGAGCCAGGATTGGCCCCTGAGAATTGCTGAGTGTGACCCATAAAGCAAAAAAAAACAAACAAACAAACAGAAAAAAAGATGTTTCAGATGTCATACATTTTTCACGTATTTATTGATTCATCACGGGCTTACAGTAGCCTAGAATTCCATTAGGTTTAGAGTCACTTGACTAGATGTACATAAAACACATCACTTCTGGCAACAAAGTCTGAGCACCATTGCCCCAAATATTCTTCCAGTGCCATCCACCACCACACCCCCACTCCAGTTTCATTCCTCTGTTAGTTTACTTCCGGTTACTATTATAGTTCCATCAAGTCTAGGGGGAACAAAACTGATTCTGGTGCAGCCAATTCATATCTGAGGTGTGGAAGCAGAAAACAACAATCAAATGAAGTGTACTTGGGAAGAATCCCATGAAAAGACTACCTAAGAAGGTATGGGTAAGGTAAAGTAGACTAGGTAACTGGCCTGATTAACACTTTTGGACCAAAGAGAAGGGGAAAGGCTGGTAGGCACCAATGTTGCCCCAGCTGTCAGTTGGCAGGAAGTCCAACATTCAGTCAAGGCCACGGACAGTAAGAATTAAAAATGGAAGAGAACCTCAACATAGTATACACCATGTGTACTTCTGAGATGAGTGGCATAGGTATACTGATCTGGAGAGCCAAGAAATATTTACACCAGGCATTTGAGAATTGGTTTCCTATGGTCATATTAGTTCAGTAATTAATTACACTGGGCATATTGGACAAATCTGCTGATACCATCCAAATATCATGCCCTCTTCAATCTCGGCTCGGTTTCATATAACCAGCTGCCCACTGAAAAGTCACCTACGCCACAGACATGACATGTCTCAACTTTATGTCTGCCTACCTCTAACATACAGAGCCTGCTGAGTTTCTAGTGGATGGACAGCTCCCTCCTCCACCCAGCTGTCTGACAACTCAGGATCAATTTGTCTTTCTCTTGTCCTCCTTTCCCATTAATTGATCCCAAACCCCCTTTCTTCCCTCCTTGGTAGCTCAGGTTCTTCCCTTCTCTACTTTTTCACTGCTATTCCCATTGCCTGAAGCTACACTGGCTAAGCTTGGTTTATTCTAAGGAGCATCATAATTGATCTCCCTCCTTCTAACTAGTCTCTTTAGAATTGTCCAAACATTGTTTTCCGAACACACCCCTGATCATATATCTCCCAGGCTTAACATCATACATCCGGGAATCCAGTTAAATTGCAGACCTCATTCACGAGTGCAATATTCACATAATTCAGTTTCTAGATCATTTTGCTAATACAAAAAAAAAATACAATATTACACTGATTTCTGTAATTTTTGTCATAGACCAAGCAAGTGTTCCATAATTTTAATACTTTACCAAATCTATCTTGAGGTTTCTAGACATATGGTTTTCAAATATGCAAAGATAATGATATAAATGCATTCTTTCCTCCATTGCTTGTAATTTTTACTTTCTTTTTACGGCATTGAACTCTCAAAGAGATTGTGATGATTTGACTGTTTTTCCCCCCTCCATTAAAAATATTAGGCACTGGCTGTGTTTTCTGTGGTTTTATATTTTTATTTTCTTGGTAAGTAGCCTTTATGATGCTTATGAAATCCTTACCTAGCCACATGATTCAGACTTTGCTTAATTGGGATTACTTGTTGAAATTTAGGAAATGTCTTTTGAAATACTTCAATATAATACATTTTCTTTATTGAATACATTAGTTATTCTGGGCACTGGATATCTCTTCATCCCTGGGAAAATCCTGGTCTTAGTATAGTATTAATTGACACAATGCTACAATATTTGATATTTGTAATAATATGTTGATGGGTATTTTTCCCTCTTACTGTTTTATCTGATTTTGCTATTAATACGATGTAGTCTTTCTTTAGTCTAGAATAATGCAGCAACATTATTAGCACCTTTCTGTAAAGTCAACTGATTTTTTGTGTTTAAAAAAAGTAGACCTCTGATCATATCTTCTCCCAAAATTCACTATGCAAACTCTTTTTTCTCCCAAAATCTATATTCAAAATGTAAAATATGTCTTTGTTTTGTCCACAAGACAGACTAATGTACACACCATGACAGATTGTGTTCTCTTCTCCAACTAGAAATGTGGAGTTCCACGTTCTAGATACCCCACTGTCCCCATTTCTAAACAATATGGCTGGCCATGGCAAGTTGTGAGAGAAACAGGAAAACTCATGGGGATCAACATCTTGTCAATAATCTTTGGACTATAGGAGTACTGCTCCTTAATTATTCTGCCAGAAACTCTTTTCTTTCTGGCTGCCAGGTGCCTGCACTTCCACTAAGGTAACCACATGGTATCATAGCCATAAATGAACCACCTTGTGCGGAAGCAGAGAGAGAACAAAATAGTAAATGGGATTTTACAAAAAAATTTTCCAGTTTCCAGAGAGGCATTCTTTCACTTTGAGAGCTTTCTTGTGGCAAGGATGCGATCTGTACTGTTCAGTTACTGTAGTAACTCAGGAAGCAGCAAGAAGGCAGAGAAAATAAATTACCTACCCAACTGCACCAACACTTCAAGTTCTGATTTTCTTCCAAATCCATTACTTCCTTTCAGAAGCCCCAGCCTCTGGTATACTCTCAAATCTTCTTGGAATCTCTAGGAGAAACAGGCATGGGGACTCTGGCTTGACCAGCATCAGAAATGACTTGTAATTAGCATCTTAAATTCTTCCTTTGGGCTTTCAAATTTATTGTCAGCAGGGTTTATGTTGTTCTTTTATAAGTCTTTGAATTCTGTTCATTGTCATTTTATCTTCCCTCTTATTTCCAATTATAAACATTTTTGCTGTCTCTTTCTTTTTTCTCAACTTCAATAAAAAAAGAGGTTATCAATTTTATTGGTCTTTTCAAAGAATTAGACTTTGAACTCATTTAACTTTTCTACAAGTCATTATTTTTTACTCCAGCTTCAGTCTTTTAATAATTCTCTCTCTACATCTTTATGTTTGCGGTCTTTTTCTAAATTCCTGTTACATTTTAAGTTTATGTTACATTTAAGCATTGATGCTTAAGGCAAAATATTTCCTGAGCTCAACTTTTGATATATCTCTCAGATTTGGGCATAAATATTTCTTGTAATTGCTTTTTCAGAGCATTTACAATTCATTATTGGTTGCTATTTTCATCCAAGGATAAGTTAGATTTTATATGAGTATATGACAAAGACATTTTAATCATTACTATTTAAAATTATTTTAAATTATTAGATTTGGATTATAGAATATCACATGAAAATTAAGATTCCTGGAACCATTCCACAGATGTAGAAATATATATCCTTTATTCATTTATAGAATTCAACATTATGTTCAATTGTTTGCTAAAACACATTTCCGTGAATCTGCATGATTCTTGAAGATATATAATAAAATCACATCCCAAAATTTTACTAATATTAATTTCCCTTTTGCACTTTAACAAACTTTGTTTCCCCATTTTTCAGCATTGTTTGATAGAAATATTTATGCTCTCCACAAATATTTTCATTTATGTTGTTAATTATAATAATTCTTTATCCTGCTTGGTACTTTTAACCATAAATCCTCATCAGTTTGATATTACAATTAGTGTTTCTCTTGTTATCCCTTTACATACAAATTATTCCTTTGTATTATTTACTTTAAAGTTCTTCACGACTTTAACTGAATCTCTCTAAAAGCAATGAATAATATTCATAGTAATACGCAGCCAATATAAATAATTTAATTCTTTGTATACCCCACTGCTTTTTATATATTTTACTTTGTTGTTCAATTTTTATCTTCTCTCATTAAGTAGTAAAGTTCACTCCAGCTCCCATCCTTCTACCCAATAAATTCCTAAGTCCTGAGTACTGACTTTTGTTAGATAGGACAATGGTAGTAGGCTGATCCTTTTGTGGTGTTGGTGAAGTTTGCTTGATATTGGTTATGCATTTTTTCAATTTAAGTTTTCAGGAAAAGACCAGAAATATTTAAATAAATATTCCTACGTGATGAAATATAGGAGCTTTATTTTTTAAAAGACATCTAAAAAGACATCTATATTTTCAATTTTTATATATTTAGGATGTGTTTTTGAATTTCTATTGCTCAGCACAAGGAATTAAGTTAGAAACAAATGTTGCGAAGCTTATGTTCTCTTGTTCTATTCCTAAGTACATATGAACACACATGCACATTTTTATAAGTGTAATCATGTCATCACTTGATCACTTTACATCCAGATATTCGTCAATTTACTCGAGCGAGCACCAGTAATATTTCCATTTGACCATATCACGTGCCAGCGTAGCCCAATGGCATCTGGTTGCTACAGGAATACAAAGAGCCTCAAACCGTCCGTTCAGGGTCTTGACGAAGAAATCTGACCATCTTGTAGCTGAGCGGCCATGTGATATTTTGACATCCCATGGGATCCAGTCGGCAACGGCTCTAGTCCAGTGGTCGTTTCCAAATCACATTACATGTCCAGCCCATCTGATTTTCAATGCCGTGGCAAACAAGACAGTGTTCCTGACTCTGGAAAGCGACAAAGGTCGGAGCTCCGGATTCCTTCTTTCACTTGATCTTTTGATTCCTCTTTGGGAGACCCAATAGCATTCTCATCCTGCTTTCGTAGGACTCAGGTCTCTGAGGCATATGTTAATGCAGGGAGAACGGTGGAGTTGAAGAGATATGCGCAGAGTCGGAGGTTCTTTGTCCTTTTAGCTATTTATTCAATGCTTTTGAAGGCATTCCATGCTGCTCTCTTCCTCCTGCACAGCTCAGGTTTTAGGTCGTTCATCATGTTGACTTCTCGACCTAGGTACACATAACTGCTGCATTCAGAGATTTTGTTCCATTGAGAATGAATGTGGCCTCTGGAGCTAGTTCATTTTTCATGAACATTGTTTTCTTTAGATTCAGCTGTAGACCTATCTTTCCACATTCTCTGTCGGAAGTCAGCCAGCATTTGTGCTGCTTGGCTAATGTTTGGTGTTATTAGAACGATGTCATCAGCGAAGCGGAGGTGGTGTAGTTGATGACCGTCTATCTTCACTCCCATTCCTTCCCATTCTATTTGTTGCATGATGTTCTCAAGGGTGGCGCTGAAGAGTTCTGTTGAAATGGTATTACCCTTCCGAACCCCTCTTTTGACATCAATGATCACTTCCTTGTAGAATGGTGAGATCCAGTGGTGAATCCGTAATATAGCTCACAAAGGATCTGATGTATTGGGTTTGAACACCCTGTTTGGCTAGGGCTTCGATGACTGCTTCAGTCTCCACAGAATCAAAGACTTTCTTTAATCAATGAACATGAGACAGAGTGGCATCCTGAACTACCTAAAACTTCAATGAGCTTGGTTACTATGTGGATATGGTCGATTGTGCTGAATCTTAGGAAGCCAGCTTGCTCGCATGGTTGCCCTTCATCTAATGTTCTGCCAATCCTGTTCAGGATAACTCTAGTAAATAGCTTGTAGATGACAGACAACAGGAAGATGGAGCGATAGTTGTCAATGTCGTGGATGTCTCCCTTCTCTTTTTTTTGTTTTTTTGGGTCACACCCGGCGATGCTCAGGGGTTACTCCTGGCTCTGCACTCAGGGATTACCCCTGGCGTTACCATATGGGATGCCAGGGATCGAACCTGGGCCAGGATGGGCCAGCCACGTGCAAGGCAAATGCCCTACTTGCTGGGCTATCGCTCTGGCCGTGGATGTCTCCCTTCTTGAATAGTAGAACTGTCTTGCTAGTTTTCCAATCAGAGGGCACCTTGCATTCAGACAGGTAGCGTGTGAAGAGCCGAGCCAATGTATTGATGAATACTAAAGGCAGATTCTTCAGGTGTTCAGGTCTGACTTTGTCTGGGTCTGGTGCTGTTCCCTTCGTTACTGATGAAATGGCATGCCGGTTTCAGAAGGGAGAACGTTGGGAACGACATATCCATCCTGTGGAATTTGGTATATGAGCAGTTGGACGTGGCTGTCAAAGAGATCTGAGTAGAAGTCATGGATAATCTTCTCCATTGCCTTTTCTAGAAGATGTGATCAGTCTATCAGGATTTGGAGGACAGTCATCTTGGTCTTATAGTTGGAGAAGGACAGGCAGGCGTTGCAAATGCTTTTCCCGGCTTCTGCTGCATCTTCCAGTATTTCTGCTCTTCTCTCTTTGAGGTCTTCCTTTATTGCTTCTCTGCACTGCTTTGCAAGCTTGGATGTTAGCATTTGGTCGCCTGAGGCTCGCACCTTGCCATGTTGGCGAATGAGCTCGAGAGTTTTTGAAGACAGGCATTCTTTTGTGGCTCAATCATGGAGGTCTGAACCAGTCGGTTGTATTCTTCATCGATGTTATCAATGATGGTATCTTCCCATGTTGCCGCAGTGTTGCCACAGAGTTCCCAGTTGGTGGTCATTCTGGGAGTTCTCTTCTTAAACTTTGCAGCCTTTTCTCCCTGTTGCGTGAAGTAGAATATTGCACGAAGAAGATGGTGGTCCCATCCTGTTTGGAATTTTTGGATGACAGCAACATCGGTCAGGCAAAACCGTCGATTGAAGGTGATGTGGTCAATTTCATTGTGGAACTGTCCACAAGGAGAATCCCATGTCCAACGTTTCGATTCAGCCTTCTGGAACTGTGAGTCCCCATGAATGGTCTTGGTGGACATGATGAACTCAGATAATATCTCACCCTGTTCGTTCCATTCTAGGCCATGGGTCCCGATGTGGAGTTCTTCGGCCAATCTTCTCAGTCATATCTTGGCATTAAAATCACCGACTATGATCTTGTAGTAGGTGTGATCTTTTTCATAGAACTCCTCCATTCCATGTAGAATTTCTCATATTCATAGTTTTACAGCCTAAGTTTTTTTTCATGTAATAAACACTTTAATCTAAAAAAAATCTGAAGTTCTTATTTAGTACAGGTGCGATCTGTGGCATTTTCAATAAAATGATAGTGTGTCTCAGGTTACTTTGCAATAACACCCCAATGTTAGAGGGTGAGGCATAAGCAGAAATAACTGAGATACTATTTAAAGCTAGAGCTAGATTATTTGTTAAAATAAAGTATCAGGTACTTAGTAGTTCATTCTCTCTCTCATAATATTTTGTATATGTTTAAAGATGATATTAAATAAATGAGGACGAGTTTTGACGAGAGGGAAGTCCAGATATGGAAAATGACGGCCCTCATGGGAGTAGGGGGCATCATCTGGCTTGTTGTGAGGCTCTCCTGGGGTGGCAGGCCAGGGCTAGAACCCGCCTTGCCTCCCGGGTGCCTCATGAGCAGCTGGGCACAGGGAGAGCAAGTAGCAGCTCTGCACCATGTCTGAGAGTCTGGTTCAGCATACCTGGGCCGGATTAAAAAATAACTGCTGCAGGGTGGGTGTTGATGATCTGGGCTGTGATAATCTGGTCTGTGACTCTCATCACAACTCCACCAGCAGACCAGACTATCACAACCCAGATCATTGAAACCTACCCTGCAACAGTTTTTTTCAATCCGGCCCAGGTATGCTGAACCAGAGACTCTCAGACATGGGGCAGAGCTGCTACTTGCTCTCCCTGTGCCCAGCCACTCATGAGGCGCCCGGAGGCATGGCGGGTCCTAGCCCTGGCCTGCCACCCCAGCAGAGCCTCAGAACAAGCCAGACGACCCCCCTACTCCATGGGGGCCGCCATTTTCCACATCCAGACTTCCCTCTGCGTCACAACTTCACCCAGCAGACCAGACTATCACAGCCCGGATCATCGACACCCACCCTGCAGCAGTTTTTTTTTTTTTCAATTCAGCCCAGGTATGCTGAACCAGAGACTCTCAGGCATGGGGCAGAGCTGCCACTTGTTCTCCCTGTGCCCAGCCGCTCATGAGGTGCCGGGGAGGCATGGCGGGTTCTAGCCCTGGCCTGCCACCCCAGCAGAGCCTCACAATAAGCCAGATGATCGCCCCTACTCCATGGGGGTGCCATTTTCCATCTGGATTTCCCTCTTGTCACAACTTCACCCAGAAGACCAGACTATCACAGCCTGGCTCGCGGCCACTAGCGGTCGCACGGTTCATCAATAATTGCTTTATTTAGAGGTGACTACAAGAGTATGCCACCCGCACGGCAAGCCTGGCAAGCTGCTTGTGACGTATTTGATATATCAAATACCAGTAACATTTATATTAGGTCATTCCCATGACCTAATATAATGGTTTGAGGCTCTTTATGTTCCTGGAGCAAGCGGATGCCTTTGGGTTCTACTAGCATGAGACAGGACATATGGAGATATTACTGGTGCCCGCTCTAGCAAATAGATGATTAACGAGAAGATAGTGATTAAAATAAATAAAATTCCTATTTTTTAGAAAAAATTACATAGTAAATTCTTCTTACGTTGTCACTGTATGGCCTGAATGTTTGTATCATTGTTTCCATTAATGTGATTAGTGATTTCCTCCTCAATTTCCAGAGCATCAGGTCAGGGGTGGGTAAACCCCTGAAAAGGGCCAGATAATAAATATTTCATGCTTTGTGGGTTAGGAGGCAAAACAAGGATTTATAGCAGTACCATATAACAGAAGAAAATAAACTTACAAAAAATTTGTTATTGGTTCAATTAAAATGTAACACTAATAACTAATTATATTTCTTAGTATAACTAATTCCAAGTATAACTAAAATGGTCATTTGCTATTTGTTAAATATTGCTAAGGAGAACAGAGTTTGGGGGATGTAGAAAGTTTAGTTTAATGGGAGTTCAAAGTCAGTCTGCCTTATTCATCTTGGTAGAAATGTGGCCTGAAAGTGCCTTTCTTTGCTTCACTAAAGCACTATTATCTTCCCCTGAAAACTCACCAGAATATGCTGCCTATATCTCTTTTCTGTCATTTAAATATTGCAATGTGCAATGTTGAGGGATTTTTCGTTTAAGAAAGCAGATGAGAGCACAGGCCCCAGGGGTAACATTCTGAGACTAAATTCCATCTGCATGACATTACCTATTTACTTAAACTATGTAGAGCTTCAGTTGACTCATCTACAAAGGACTACCTGCATTTCCTTCAGGAATTCCATAAAGGTTAACTGGACCAAGAAACACAAAGACATTAGAAGAATGCATGAAGAGTATTTGGAAAGTCTCATTGGAAAGTATTTGAGAGAAGTGCTATTTGTTTTGCATTTTTTTCCTGACCATTTCAAATCATCCTGACTTTCCGAGTAATACACAGACCATTGATTGGGTCAGATTTGGTTCCTGGGCTATGCTTTGTTGATTCCTGCAAGAGTTGGAATCCACTCATTCAGGATAGTGTGATACCCATTCAGGATATTCTGCAAGTTTCCCCTCTCTCAGGTTTCTAGGTTCCCATAGATTATGTTCCTTTCCTATGCATGGCTCCATTCACCACCCCCTGGGACTCAGGTTCAGCTACTGAGACTCTCTAGCAATAATCTGATAAGGAATTAATCTGAAGAATGTATTGTGGCTATAAGGACCAGCTATGGCCACTACCGCAGTTGTGGTGAACATTTCTACTCTTCACTAACCACACATCCCTGAATCTTGCAGAGAAAGGATCACATTCTCCTTCCCGCTGCTAAATTAAATGTAGCTGCATGACTTTATTTCATACAATGAATAAGAAAAATAATTATAAACATCACCCCGAGTGAGAACATTTAAGGTTCAATATGCAATTACTCATCTCTTTTCTTTCCTGCTATAGAGATCGCAGATTGTAGTTGGTGGAGCCCCAATAAGTCAAAATTCCTCATATGAAACCTTCAGTCAATATGATAAAGAAATATTTATTGTATTTTTGCTACTGAAATTTGATGCTTCTTTCATATTAAAGCTAGCCCACCAGGATCAATACAATCGCACAAGGAAGTAAATTTCCTCCTTGGATCCCCTTACCCTGCCAAAGTTTCCACTTCCCTATTTATAAGGAAAGAATAACTTACATATAACCTGAGTGACCCTGAAGCAAAATTCCAAGGCAGTACTTATAAATGGTTCTAACCTGTGTCCTATCTCATCCTTGGTGCCATCTTTCTCAGCCTTCTTTTCATTTTATTCAGGCTTTTGACATATAATTCACCCCACATTCTCTGACTTCTATATTGATATGGAGGCCAGAGGACCCTTGAGAGTTACTCTCTTGGCTGACCCTAATCTTAATCCTAGAGTCCATAACACTTTCTATATTAAGTTCTCTTTTGGGAGTGAAGTGTGCTCTTACTCCCCCTAAGGCTCTCTACCATTGCACCCAGGGGAGGCCTTCTAATTCTGGATGCCAGCAAATCTCTAGATGCTTCTATAAAGCCCATACTTGATCTACTCAGATAAGATTGAGGACAATTTGACTGGAATTAGGAAGGAGGACAGCAGGAAACCCTATGTGGGTGACCCTGAAGCAAAATTCCAAGGCAGTACTTATAAATGCTTCTACCCTGTGTCCTATCTCATCCTTGGTGCCATCTTTCTCAGCCTTCTTTTCATTTTATTCAGGCTTTTGACATATAATTCACCCCACATTCTCTGACTTCTACATTGATATTGGTTTCAAACTCTTTCCAAAATCATCTCCAGCACCACTACACCCTAGTCTATCATAATAGCCCTCCATCCTGTGTCCTTTGTCCTGCCTAGGTACCCTGCAACATGGGGATGTCTATGCTGTCATCAATTTCTTATTCTTTAACCCTAAACTTGCCATGGGCGGCTAGCAAAAAGCATGAACATGCATTGTGATCCCTTTGGAACTTTTCAACTCTGGTCATGAGGACACAGTTTAATTAGGTATACAAAAAAGGAAGGAATAAAAATCCTGAATCAATAAAATTATGCTGCTTAGGGAGATGAGTTAATATTAAATAAATGATAATATGCATACTCCCTACCCCAAAGTTAATTGTAACATGTCAAAAATAAACAGACTAGTGATGTCTTTGGTAATGGACAAGTAACATACATTAATTCGTTCTATGCTTATCCTCTAACAAATGACTGAGAGCTAGACTGAAAAGAAATGATCAAATTCATAAAATGAGGTTAGGGTGTAGAAGAAACTATCGCAGAAAATCCTGGGCAAGACATAAGGATAGCATTATGAGTGCCAAATAACAAAGACCTGATGTAACGAGTGAAAAGGATGCTATGATTCTCAGAAAGAACACAAAGTTTAGGCATAAACAACATTGCAATGGATAAATTAATCCCACACACTGTTGGAAGACTGTCTGAAGATGGCCAATCCATTAGACCAGAAAGTATCCTCAAAATCCCATCTCCTGATTGGCTTCCAATTATCTGACAGTGTCTGGCATTCAGTTTGCTCCAGCTGCAGCTACCCTGGCAGACGAATGATCTGGATTCTGGTGCATGCTCTTGTGTGCTAAATTAACAACCCAGAATCATTTCATCTCTGTTTAAATATCAAGATTATGCCTTTATCATCATAGTTAAGGGAAGTCACTAATGGGGCTGGGAAGATGGCTCAAGTGGAAGTACTCATGCCTAGCATGTATAAGACCAAGAGTTCAATCCTTAACACCCCTATGAGCCCAAGTGCCATTTCAGGAGTCTGAACATTACCACTACACAGCTGGGTTACGGCTTTACCAGGAGTAACCCCAATGAGCACTCCTGGGTGTAGTCTATTAAAAAAAAAGAAGCAGCGGTCACAAATGAAGTGAAAAGCCATGACACATAGAAGGTATAAGCTATAGATCACTATCACTATGTTCCCGTTCATCATCGATTTGCTCGAGCGGGCACCAGTTACATCTCCATATGTCCTGTCTTATGCTAGTAGAGCCCAAGGGCATCTGCTTGCTCCAGGAACATAAAGAGACTCAACCATTATATTAGATCATGGGAATAACCTAATATAACTGTTACTGGTATATGGCATATCAGATACGACACGGGTAGCTTGCCAAGCTTACCGCTGCGGGTAGCACACTCTTGTAGTCACCTCTAAATACAGCATTTATTGATGAACCGCACGAGCAGGGCTATGATAGACTGGTCTGCTGGGTGGAGTTCTGACGAGAGGGAAGTCTGGGCCGGACTGATAAAGTTTGGGCCGGATTGATAAGCTATAGATGTTTAGGGTTTTTAACCCTGATCCTATCATCTCTTTCTATTCCCCCTCCGCCCCCCCCCATGAATACTGCATTGCTTCATCTCTTCTGATTCAAGTTCTTCCTTTCCTCAATCAACCTGAATTCCCACTTTGCCATACATGGTCCTTTAAGAACACCCTAGATTATACTGTTCTACATTTTGCCACACAGCTGAGATAAGTAAACATATAAGTACTGCACAATTCTAGGAGGTTCTATTCACTACACATTCTGTGGCTGGTTGTGCAACATCCAGTCTGCAAAATCATTCATAACCAACTCCCCTGTTTTTCATTACCATTTGCAGTATTTGATGTAGATTATAATTTGTTTGCAAATTCACATTTCAAGTGAAAATGTCTTATCTTCACAGGGAGATTTTAAGTGTCTACTCTGTAGGATACTGGGTTGGCACTAATTGAGTATTTTAAAATTCAGATTCTTATGTAGTATTGCATAAAATTAAGATATTTAATATACTCATGGATGAAGAACCATTGTCCTAATTGTTCACTTATTACCATAAAACCGATCATTTTAGAAATCATTAAGAACTAATAAAATTTTTACCTAAAATAGTTTAACACAACAATCTCAGCAACTGTGACCTACCACCCTATACCCATACATCTAAACAAACCACAAATGTCAAACAAACCGCAAAACTGTCAAATCTGGGTGAGATATAGCATAACCCTTTTTATATACCATATAAATACCATTTACACAAATGGGCCTACTGTCATCTGATTTTTATCCAACAATATCTTGTTTTACTTTTTGGGTAACACCTGAAGGTCTTCACCAGCTACTCCCAGTATGGTGCATGAAGGATTCACCAGGCACTCAGGGAACCATACAGAGTGGATCATGCATGCAAAGCATATGCTCTGGCACATGTGACTTTCTCTAAGGTCTCTGATAGTCATATTATTTGTGTCCAGTTGATTTTTTTTTTGCCCATGTATGAGGAATGTTTGGGTCATACCTGCTGGTGTCCAAGGAATATTTCTGGCTCAATGTTCAAGAGTCACTCCTGGAAGTGTTCAGGGGACAGTACAAAGTACAGGGATTGAATTGGAGTTGGTCAAATACAAGGCAAGTACCTTAATCCCTATCCTATATCTTGTCTCACTAGCTCGTTCTTTTACACTTATGCATAATATTCCACAGAATAATGCATCATGATTGGTTTGGCTACCCTCTCACTGATGGACATTAATTCATTTCCAATTTTTACTTAAATGGTTACCGTATGATTTAGATAGTATTCTAAAGGTTGTTTTTATATAACAAAGCTTTCTGAAATAATATTTGATCATATACAATTCTGCAGAATTGAAATATTCTTAATGGATTTATAGAAGTGGAATTGCTAGGCCACTTCTATACTCAATTGCTATAATCATTTTTTATCTTGGAATTGATGCCATAATCACTTAAGCAAACATTTCAATAAAGAATACTTTCACTAACAGTGAGTCAACATATTCACTGTTCCATATTACCTTTTAATTTTTGCTAATCTCATGCAAGAGGAATCTCAATTTTAACAGATGATTTTTCTGATAATAATATAGCATCTGTCTTTACGTTTATTGTTCCATAAAGTTTTCTCCTGTGAATTACCCATGTATTCCTTTAGCCCATTTGTTCTGCTTGATTGCTTATTTTATTGATGTTTTGTGGATATTTGTTCTACAGAACATGTTATAGATATTAATATCTGGTACTTGTGTCACAAATACCTTCTGCCTGTGTATTACCTATGTTTAACTGCAATCACAGTTACTTTACATTTAGGAACATTTAATTACTACAGATGCTTTTTCTTATGTTGCCTTGTTTTATTAACTTAGCCCTATAATACACCTGGGATTTATTTTGTGCATAGTATAAAGATGTTCACTTCTATTTTCTTTCTCTTGAAATGCCATTAACTTCATTTTGCAAATGATAAAACTAAAGCAAATAATGGTTAGGAAACTTGCCTGATATTTCAGAAAGTAGCACAATGCAATGAGTAGGACATAAACATATTGGTTTTTTCCTCCCAAGCCGTCCCACAAGTAATGCAAGCTATATTTCACATTAAAACACTATTACACTTGATGCAAACAGTCTAAAAATGTCACTCACATCTGCTGTGCTGCCTTAGCAATGTGAGGTGCCTTGGCATAGCTGATCATATATAGATATACCTGCCAAGATCTGTTTTGCATTTGCTCAGAGATGGAATCATGAAGCCCAGGAATAGAATTCCATTATTATTCAGCACCAACTAGCTGCCATGGAAAAATGAGGATGCCTCAGATTGACACTTTCTCAAAAAAGATAATTCTATGTTCTGTGATTGGTATAGAACCTGGGTGTTAATAAACTTAGAAGGATGGAGAGCTGACATTCTACTCAAGATCAGGAGGTTTCTAATTTCAGCTACAAAAACCAATCACCATCAAAAACTGACCTACTGCAAACAACATGACTTTGGCTTTAGTATTTTTCATACCATTCATCTGATGATATCCACAGTAGACACCATGGGAAGATATTTTAAAGTTTATCATTAATTATTTTTATGTGTGGGGTTGGTGTCCACATAGGCCAACCCAGAGACAGAGGCTCCTGAAGAGGTGCTGTTGGCCACCATATTGTCACAGGTGATTTACTGATGTGAGCTTCTAACTCAAACTCAGATTCTCTTTCACCAGAAGACTTGGAAATAAAGGAACCAAATCAGCCTTGCTACATGGCTGGAATCAAATGGCATGAATTCAGGAGCTCTGGGTGGCTATGCGCTGCATATGAACTAGGGAGTAGAGAAACCAGATGCACAGAAGAGACAAATGGGGTATTATGTACAGAGAAGCAGAGACAAGAGCTGGAAATTAAATATTAGGGTTTAATGACTTTCTGGTTAGAATCATTCAACAAATATTTGCTGAGTGCCTAATACACTCCAGAAATCATGTGGATGACTGAGAACTTCATGCTTTCAATGAATTATTTTTTAAACAGCTAATTCATATTATTTTTAAATTTTTTAATGAAATCACAATGAGATAAACAGTTACAAAGTTGTTCATGATTGGGTAGTAGTCATACAAGGTTCTATCACCCATCCCTTCACCAGTGTACTTTTCCCATTACCGATGCCCCTAAGTTTCACTCCCACCCCCATCCCACCGCCTCTGTGGCAATCACTTTTCTTCTCTATCTTTCTCTCACTGTCTTTACTTTAGGGTCTTATAGGTTTACAATACAGATACTGAAAGGTTATCAGGTATATCCCTTTACCTATGCTCAACACTCAGTTCCTAACCAAGATGATCAATCCCAAAAATCATCATCATGTTGGTCCATTCTCTATGCTAACTGCCCTTTGCCCCTCAGACTCACTTGTGGCAAGCTTACAACCACTGACAAGTCTCCTGGCCCATTTTATGTGACCTTGGATATTAGATGTATACCCCACAAATGAATGTGGTCATTCAATATCTGTCCTCTTTCTGACTCATTTTACTCAGCACCGTAGTCTCTATGTTCATCCAGTTATAAGCAAATTTCATCATTTCATTTATTCTAACTGTTGCATATTATCTCGTTGTGTGAATGTACCATAGTTTCTTCAGCCAGTTGTCTGTTCTTGGGCACTTGGGTTGCTTTCAGATTCTGGCTATTGTGAATAGTGCTGCAATGAGCACAGAAGTGCAGATGGTGTTTCTGCTGTGTGTTTTTTGGGCTCCAGGGCAATTTGGAAAAATTGGGGGGAAATTCCTTTTTCTATTTATTATTTTTTTTTGTGGGATGCCCATATCATTTCCCCACAAGGCTGGACCAGTCAGCATTCCCACCAGCAATTAAGGAGAGTTCTTTTCTCCTTGCATCTTCACCAGCACTGGTTGCTCTTATTATTTTGGATGTGTGCTAATCTCTGCAGTTTGAGATGACATCGTATTGCTGTTAGAGAGATGCTTCTATATCTTAGACACCATTTCTTGTGAGGTGCAGAAGCTTCTTAGCTTCATGTAGTTCCCTTTATTTATCTTTGCTTCCAATTTCTTAATCGCACCAGCAATGGTTGCTTTTGGATGTGTACTAGTCTCTGTGGTGTGAGATGACATCTCACTGTTGTTAGAGAGCTGCCATATTTTAGACACCATTTCTTAAGAGGTGCAGAAGCTTCTTAGTTTCATGTAGTCCCATTTGTTTATATGTGATTTCACTTTCTAAGTCAGTGGTGTTTCATCTTTGAACATGCCTTTAGTTTAAATGTCACGGGTTTTGCCTATGATTTCTTCCATGTACCTTACATTCAGATCTGATGTTGAGATCTTTAATCCATTATGATCTGACATTTGTGTATGGTGTTAGAAAAGGTCTGAGTTCATTCATTTTACATGTAGCCACCCATTTTCCCCAGGACCACTTGCTGAAGAGGCTGTTCTTGTTCCACTCCATATTTTTTGCTCCTTTATCAAAGACTAAAAGGCTATATATTTTTGACAGGATATTAAACTCTATTCCACAGATCTGAAGGTCTGTCTTTATTTCAAAACCATGCTATTTTAAGTACTACCACTTTGTAGTACAGTTTGAAGTTGGGGAAGGTGATGCCCCCCATCTTTTCCCCAAGGATTACTCTAACCATTTGTGGGGGTTTATTGTTCTATATGAATTCCAAGAATGTTAGTTCAATTTCTTTGAACAATGTCATGGGTATCTTCTAGGAATCACACTGAATCTATAGGATGCTTTGGGGAGTAATGCCAATTTTAAAATGTAAATTCTCACAATACATAAACAGGGGATAGGTTCCATTTTCTCATGTGCTTTATTATTTCTTGAAGTAGCATTTTATAGTTTTATAGTTTTCTTTATCCAGATCCTTTACCTCCTTGGTTAAGCTGGTTACTAGGTACTTGATTTTTGAGGCACAATTGTGAACAGGCTCATTTAAAAAAAATCTCTTCTTTTTTTATTATTTTATTATTTTATTATTTGTATATTATTTGTATATAGGAAAGTAATGAACTTTTGGGTAGTGATTTTGTAACCTGCCACTCTACTATATAAATTTATAGTTTCTGGGAAATTTTTGGCAGAGTCTTTATGATTTTCTAAGTATAAAATCACGTCATCTGCATATAGTGAGAACTTGATTTTTTCCTTTCCTATCTGGAAGCCCTTGATATCTTTTCTCTAGTGTAACTGCTATGGCAAGTACTTGCAGTACTAAAATAGAAGTGCTGAAAGTGAGCAAATTTGATTTGTTCCTGATCTAAGAGGGAAGGCTTTAAGTTTTTAATAAGGATAATGCTTGCTGTTGACTTGTGGTAGATAGTTTTGACTATATTAAGGAAAGTTTCTTCAGCTCCCATTTTGTTGAGAGTTTCTTTTTTATCATGAATGGATGCTAGATAGTGTCAAGTGCTTTCTCTCTATTGATATGATCACATGGCTTTTTTTATTGATATGGTGTATTACGTTGACTGAGGTGCAATTGATAAACCACCCTTGCATCCTTGGGATATATACAATTTGGTCATGGTGTATGCTCTTCATTAGTCACTGGATTCTGTTTACTAGTATTTTGTTTTGGATGTTTGCATCTGTTCATCAGGGGCAATGTCCTGTACTTCTCTTTCTCAATTTCCTCTCTCTCTCTCTCTCTCTCTCTCTGTCACTTTCTCTCATAGAGTCTCTGCTTTTAGTATCTGCCTCACAGAAACTGGGAGTGTTTGTTTCTTCATTTTCCTGGAAAAGCCAAAGAGAATTGACAGTATTTCCTCTTCAAAGGCTTAGAAGAATTGGCTGGTTAATTGATCTTTGCCTTGGCTTTTGTTTAAGGGAAGACCTTTAATGATCAGTTCAATTTCCACAACAGTGATAGGTCTTTTCAGCTATTCCAAATCCAGTTGGTTTAGCCTTGGTGTTCTATATGAATTCAGAAGTTTTCCATTTCTTCTAGATTTCTTGTTTGTGGCATACAGATTCTCAAAGCAATCTCTAATGATCCTTTGAATTTCTGTGGTTTCCATTGTAATGAACCCATTTTCATTTCTGATCTGGTTTATTAGGGTTCTCTCTCTGTGAGTCTTGCAAGTGGTTTATCGATCTTGTTTATTTTATCAAAGAACCAGCTCTTGGTTTCACTGAACTTTCTGATTACTTTTTGGGCTCCAGTTCATTATTTTCTGCTCTAAGTTTATTATTTCCCTTCTCTTGCTTGATTTGGGGTGGTCACTTCCTAAGATCTTGAGTTGTGAAATCAAGTTATCTTTTTTATGCGGGGGCCTTTCTTCCTGATGGAAGCTTGCTGAGCTATAAACTTTCCTCTTAATACTGCTTTTGCTGTTTCCACAAGTTCTGGTAGCTTTGGTTTCCTCTTTGATTTCCTCTCTCACCCAGTGGTGAGAGGTTCCACAGTGAGAGGTTTAATTTCCAGGTGTTTGATTTGATTCTACACTTCTGTGTGTGATTAACTTCTATTTTAAGTGCATCAAAGTCTGAAAAGATAGCCAATATCATTTCTATCTTTGTAATTTTATGGAGGTATATTTTGTGGCCTAACATATGGTTTATCTTTGAAAATGCCCTGGTGTGCCCTGGAGAATGTGTATCTGGCTTTGGGGAGATGAAAAGTCCTGTGAATATCTACTAGTCCTTTCTCTTCCATCTCTTCCTTCAAATCTAGTATTTTCTTGCTGAGCATTAGTCTCCTTAAACTATTACAAGGTGACAAGGTGGTCCTAAAGTTTCCAACTACTATCATGTTGCTGCCAATGTCCTCCTTGAAAGCTATTAGCAGTTGGTTTAAGTTATTTTGCTGGTCCTCATTGGGTGTGTATGTTTAGGAGTATAATTTTTTCCTAAACTACATATCCCTTGATTAAGAAATGGCCTCCCTTACTTTTTCAGTCTGAAATCTATGTCATCTGATACTAGTACAGCTACCCAGTCCCCACCCACTGGCCTTTTAGGACGAGTTGTTTGCTTAAAAAATAGTTTTCTAGTCTTAGAGTCTGTTTGCCCTGACTATTCAAATGTATTTCTTATAGGAAGCAAAATTTTGGATTCAATCTTGTAATCCATTTTTCCACTCTTAATTGTTGCATTTAGTCTACTCACATTGAGAGAGATTATTGTCATGGAGTTTTGTGCCATCTTTCTGTAGAAATTTTGTTGTGTTTTTGGGATTTGTCTTGTCTTATAGTAGCCTCTTCAGCCCTTCTTTTTAAGGTTGATTTGAATCTATGCAGTTCCTGAGTTGTTATTTAGCCATTAAGTTGTATATCCTTCCTTCATATATAAATGAGAATATAGTCAGATACAGTATTCTTGGTGATATCTTCATTTCAGTAAGTTCTTTTAACTACATCTAACCAATGACCAGGGGTCTGTAGATTTCATGATAGGTCTGCTATAAATCTAAGGGACACTACCTTGTATGTAACTTCTTTCTTTGATCTTGTTGTTTTCGGTATTGCAACTCGATGATATTTAATACTCTGATTAATATACATCTTGGGGTCTTGATTTAATTACATACAAATTTTATTATATCACTGTGAGATAGACAATTACAAAATTGTTCATGATTGAGTTTCAGTCATATGGTCGAAATATGGGGATGGTTCCATTACCCATCCCTTCTTCAGTGCACATTTTCCAACACCAATGTTCTAAGTTTCCTTTCCCACCCCCAGCCTGTCTCTATTGCAGGCATTTCTTTATGGCTTGCAACACATACATTGAAGGATTATCATGTATATTCCTTTACCTACTTTCAATATTCAGTTCTGGTCTAGCATTTCCATTTCCAAATTTATTGGCCCTTCTCTATCTAACCTAACCCCTGCCCCCACACACACTTGCGGTAGATTTTTGGGGTCTTTTTATTGGGGTCTCTTTTAGCTGGTGCCCTTGAGCTTCTTGGACGTGGATGCCTGCATTCTCCAGGTCTGGAAATTTTTCAGCAAAGAGGTCTTTAACTGTTACTATCATTGGAGTTCCCTCCCTTTCCCTCTGGGACTCCGATGATTTTATGTTGTTCCTTTTGAATTCATCCCATTGTTTTCCTGCCCATCCTTGAGCTATTTTGAGGTCTTTTTCCATCTTCAGCTGTCTCCTGGATGATCTTTGCAGCTCCTCTTCAAGCTCATTGATTCTATCTTCTGCTGTTGTTATTCTATAGTTGAAGGTACACAGAGATTTTCATCTACTGAATTTTTTATTAATGAGACATCTGTTTGTAGTTTACTTATTTATGCCCTCATATCCTCCTGTACTTTATCGGATGTCCTTTCCGCTTTTTCTTTGAGCTCATTTAACATCCTCACCATTTTGTCTCTGAATTCTTCATCAGAGAGATTTTGTACACTAATATTCCTTGCTGAACCTCTAGGAATCCTATCCTTTACTCCTTGTGGTGGGGGTTCTGTGATGGGTTTTTTTCCCATGGTGCCTGTGCCAACTGGTATCCAACTGGTATCTCTTCTTTCCCCTTCTCAGATAATACCTTCCTTTTTGGTGTTCCTTTGTAATTATGTGAGGCCTCAGTGGAAAGGGATCTTATGGGTTATACATGGAGAGCACAACTAGCAGCCATGATGCTGCTCAGTGGGGAAGTTCTGCCTTTCGCATTAGCAGAGCTCCATGTGTTTGAATCTTGAGGGGTCTCTTAGGAATGCTTGCCCGGGTTCAGGTTGCAGCTGCTACTACCATCTCAGCTGATTCCCAAATCAACTAATTCTTACAAATAGAGTCCTTTAACTAAAATCACTGTATCACTGTCTTCCTGTTCATCATCGATTTGCTCGAGCGGGTACCAGTAACATCTCCATATGACCTGTCTCATGCTAGTAGAGCCCAAGGGCATCTGCTTGCTCCAGGAACATAAAGAACCTCAAACCATTCCATCAGGTCATGGGAATGAGGTCTATAATTGTTACTGGTATTTGGCATATCAAATACGACATGGGAGGCTTGCCAGGCTCTGCCGCGCGGGTGGCATACTCTTGTAGTCACCTCTAAATCTAGCATTTATTGATGAACCCTGCGGCCACAAGCACAAGGTTATATATTAACTAATATAAATCCACAAATACGGGAATCTTCTAAATGGAATATTTTACATTGTCAAGTGTTCCAGATGCCAGCTCTATTTATTAGCTACTCATCATAT